>PVKN010002566.1:0-41745 GCA_004027915.1 Capromys pilorides | reverse complement strand
GTGGGAATGGGACACAGGCTTTTATTCAGGGCTGTTTACCTCCTGGGAGGTATTTGGTTATATCTGTACAGTGTTCGTTGTCAGGACTGGAGGGATGCTACTGCATCCCTTTGTTGGGAAGAGGCCAAGATGCCGCTACGTAGTCTATACCTACAGTGCTGTGGGACAGCTTTCGTAGCAAAGAGTCATCTAGCCCCACACGCCACAGGTGTCAAGGGGTAGGCACACTGGAGTGGAGAGGAGGGACATCTTGAAGTATTAGTGTTCATGGGTAGAAGCTGGAGATGTTTGCTGGTAGGGGAAGGGTAGGAGTGGTGGAGAGTAAGGCCAAGGTATCTGAATGAACGGAGGTTCTATTGCTGAGATAAGAGATGCAGAGAAGGTCGGAGGTAATGATAAGACAAATCTGGGTTATACTGAGTCATTCTGAGGTGGGTCTTTATGTGCCTACTTCACTCAGTTAAACTATTTGAGAGCAAGTATGGAGTCAGATTTACTTGGGAAAGCTTTGGCCAAAACCAAGAGCTTAAGACATGTTGGTGGGAATAAAATACAGCCAGAGGGAGTGAGATGTGATTGGCCTTCACCCTTATTTTTGTGCCTACCCAACCTCCTGGCCCCAGAGCCTTCATTCTAAGCACTCTGTCTCCCCACAGAGAACCTGTGGAGCTCCTACCTGACCAAGGGGGTGATTGTGGAGAGACGTGGGATGCCCTCAGCGGGCCTGCCAGATGGCACTCCTATCGACATGGACCACCCCTACGTCTTCAGCGACATGACCTCCTACTTTACCCTGCTGGTTGGCATCTACTTCCCCTCAGTCACAGGTGAAGGGGAGTATAGAGAGGGAGGACTCTGCCTGGGCCTGGATGGGCAGGAGAAGAAAAGGATGAAGCTGGGAATTTTTTTGTGTTTTAGGGAAGGGTCTATAGGGTGTTCAGGGTTTTACTACTAGACTGGACTCACAGTGATCCATCAGTTTACAGCTTCCCAAGATCTGGGATTATAGGCGTGTGCCACCATGCCCAGTCACAATTGCCATCTCAGCACACCCCACAGTGAGGCCAACATGGCAGGCCCCGGGGAATCAAACTCCTGGCCCCTGTGCCTGTTTGCAGGTGCTTTAATCCTCTGAGCTATTTGGCTGGCCTGAAGCTGGGAATTCTTAAACTAACAACCCCTCAGATAAGCAGGAGGTAACAGTTCAGTCTCACTGGAGAGATGAGGAAATGAAGGCAGGATCATGGCCTAAAAACTTACATGAGCCAGTGTGCCAGGGTGAGGTCCTGGGCTCCTGGCTCTGAGACCCCTCTCTCTCTCTCTCTCTCTCTCTCTCTCTCTCTCTCTCTCTCTCTCTCTCTCTTTCTCTCATTGGTCTGGTCTCCTGTGGCCTGGCTCCTGTCTGAGCTGCTCCTCTCTTTGCAGGGATCATGGCTGGCTCTAACCGCTCTGGAGACCTTCGGGATGCTCAGAAGTCCATCCCGACTGGCACCATCCTGGCTATTGCCACCACCTCTGCTGTCTGTATCCTGGCACTGTGGGCTGGGAGCACCCTGGATGGGGAGTGCTGGAGGGGGTGCAGCTGAGGCTGCTGCCTTACCTCGCTGGCTCAGGAGAAGTTAGAGGGGGGTAGCGTTCCACTTTGGAGTTTCTCCTTCATTCTGTGCTGCAGATATCAGCTCTGTTGTTTTATTTGGGGCCTGTATCGAAGGGGTCGTCCTACGGGACAAGTAAGTCAGAGAATTAGAAGGGTACATGAGGTGGAGTTCTGGGAAACAGACCAGCCGGGGGCGGGGGAAGGGAAGCCACGAGGGTTGCCTGCCAATTCACCTTATTATTATATTTTATCTTTTTCATGCTATTCAGGTAAGGAAGCTTGAAAGATGTCTCATTTCCTTTTCTTTTGTTTAAAATCTTATTAATTTATTAGTATCAATGGGATGTTTATGTATTGGTCACTGCCTAGGGCTCTAGAGGGAGCAAAGATAAATGACGCACAGTTTTTGTCCTGGTGGAGTTCTTTCGGCATGGTGATCATACTTGTTAAAAGACTTGAAATGCAGAGTAGGAAGAGTGGCTATCAGTAAGACCACAGGGGCCCCGGGAGCTCACAGAGGACTTCAGTCCAGTCTTCAGGAGATTCGAGAAAGGCTTTCTGGACGAGGTGTGCTTGGAAGTGTCTTCTGCATCTTGAAATTGGCCTTCTACCAACCAAGTACCAAAAATATTTGAAAGTGCACAGGTGCAGAGTTTCTGTGCTGCCATCATTCCTGAAACAATATAGCAGAACAGCTATTTCCAGAGCACTCACAGTATGTGAGATACTGTAAGTAATCTCAAGATGATTCAATGTATACGCAAGAAGGACCAGCGAGGTAGCTCAGCAGACTAAGAACCTGCTTAGGCAAATGCAGGGACCCAAGTTTGATCCCAGCACCACCCCCATGCTGTGCCGGCCCAGGCCTGGGTGCACTGAGCCGGCACCGGAGACTAACCCCAGTGCCAAGGAGGCTGAAAACAGGAGGATCACTACGAGTCTGAGCTGTGTAGCGAGACCCTGTACCAAATGCATTTAAAAAAGAAATAAAGTATATTCAAGAATGTGCATAGGTTATGTGCTAGTATCTTACCAGTTCAGGGAAGACACTCGAACATCACAGATTCGGCATCCACTCCCTGGTGGACTGCCAAGGGGCAGGTGTATGTTGTTCAGGTTTCCATTTTCAGTGCTGAGCACAGATGAGGCAGCTAGGATGGGAAAGGGCAGTGCAGGCAGCAGGGACATCTAAGTGCCTTTGTGCAGGTATGTGTGTTTGTGGGAACGTATGTGGCCACAAACAGTTTGGTGCCCTAAAGCCCTTCCTTCTGAATGGCAAGTGTGCTTGCTATGAGCAGGGGAGGGCCAAGGTCTCATCACAGAAGCACTTTCCAGGACACCCTTGGCTTTGGGTAAGGTAATGCACGAGGCGCGTGAGGCTGGAGCCCCAGATGCAGGTGACCGTGCAACTTTGCTTCAGTATTCTTGTTTAAGTGGAGGAGAACCTGAAAGGCCTGAAACAGGGTAGTGGTGCAGCCAGTGGACAGTGTGCATGTAGGGCCCGTGCTAGGTCCAGGGCAGTCTGACTGCTGCTTCATCTAACCACAGGTCTTGCATGAGACAGCGCAGCAGATCATGCACTGCAGCTCCTGCTTGGAATTGTGTAGTCTTTCACCAGTGATCCCTTTGAGCCCATCTCCCGGCACAGAGTTCTTCACCTACTGAGGCAGCTTCCCCTTTTTCCCTGCTTCCTTCCCTCCCTCCCTTCCTTCTTTCTTTCTTTTCCTTTTTTTGAGAACCACTGTTGCTATGCTGGGCTCAAACTCCTGGGTTCAGGTGCTTCCCCTGCATTGGCCTCCTAAGCAGCCAGGACTATAGTGTATGTGATCCACTAGGTCCAACTCGCATTTTCTTTTTGAGACAGTGTTGTTAGAAAATTCTTTTTTGAGGGGGAGAAGCATTTCTTATAACATTTCTTATAACATCACTACAGGATGAGGCCAGAGCCCCATTTTCTACATGGAGACACAGATCCTAACAGCCTCAGGATAATGCTATACTAACGCTTGGCCAGTTACTAGAATTACACCGGCACTGTGTTCTGGGAATGTTACTAAGCATGTTATATATTGAGCCACCTTTTTCTCCTTCACTGCTGCAATTATATGAGATAGGCTGACAGTAAGTCTTGTTTTCCCGGTAAGAAAACTGAGGTTCAGAGAGAGTCAAAGCCTTGCTCAAGGTCATACAGGCAGGGAGCACCCAGGGTATTTGGATCTTGTCTGTCGTCTGATCCCTATAGAGCCCAACCTTGTGCTCAGCAGAGCTAGTCCTGTGGTTGGTGTGGGGAGACCCAGACTGGAAATCCAGGTAGCTGTGCTCACCCAGCTTCTCCTATCTCCTTACTGCTGTGCTCCAGGTTTGGTGAAGCTGTGAATGGAAACCTGGTGGTGGGCACGCTGGCCTGGCCGTCACCCTGGGTCATTGTCATCGGCTCCTTCTTCTCCACCTGTGGGGCGGGGCTGCAGAGCCTCACAGGGGCCCCACGCCTGCTGCAGGCCATCTCCCGGGACGGCATAGTGCCTTTCCTGCAGGTCAGTATAGGCAGGAGAGTAGCCTCACCCAGTAACTCAGCTGGCCAGGCCCCTGCCCAGAGACTACCCAGTGAACCAGGGCCACTGTCAGCCCTGAGCTGCCTCCTGGGCACCTCTGTCCAGCCCAGCGCTGAGAGGGATGAGGCCCATGTTCAGACCAGCTCTTGGAGCATTTTCTGCTCTCAGGGGAAAAATAATAGTGTCCTTCTGGCCCCAGTGGCTGGTCAGGAACTTAGAGGGGAAGTCAAAGTCCTGAAAGAGGGTGGTTCTTTCCATGGTGCTGAAATAAAGATTTACGGCGCGCCAGTCAGGGCTGCTCTGGCCTCCTGATGGCTCCTTTCTCACCTGCACTACTGGGCATCTTTTCCCTTCAGCTGTCCCCTGGACTTCATTGCACTTGGGTGCCACTGTCAGTTGGTGAAGACTACTATCCCATTGCATCTCCTAGGGGATGAAAATACAGCCCCTTCCCTGGGTGTAGGATTCCTGCCTGGGCTCCCAGACTGGAGGAGAGAGACGAGAAGTCCCTGAGGATTGGTCCCTGATTGGTCCCTGATTATGGTTGCTCTGTCCCCAGGTCTTTGGCCATGGCAAGGCCAATGGAGAACCCACCTGGGCCCTGCTGTTGACTGCCTGCATCTGTGAGATCGGCATCCTCATTGCCTCCCTCGACGAGGTTGCCCCCATCCTCTCCATGTGCGTGTCTGGCTTTGTGTCCTCCCCATCAGCTCCATGTGTTTCCCCGCCAGGGTCCTCCAGCTGTGACCCTGACTGCCCACCTGAACACTGTAACAACTCCAAGAAGTATCTCACTGGTCAGAGAAGCCCGTCCTCTGCTTACAGATTTATCCCCATATATGCCCAGATGTGTTGTAGAGGACTAGGCCTTTGAACCACTTCCCAAGCACCAGAGCATCACTTCCTGCTTGCTGCCTGTTTCCTGTTTCTGCACCTCTTCAGCATCTCTGTTTCTCTTGGGCGTCTTTCTGTGTTCTAGGTTCTTCCTCATGTGCTACATGTTTGTGAACCTGGCCTGCGCAGTGCAGACATTGCTGAGGACGCCCAACTGGAGGCCACGCTTTCGCTATTATCACTGGTGGGTGCCCTGTGCTGCCCCTCACCCCACTAAACCATTACTGGCTTCCACCCAGCACCCACTCCCAGCCCATTCCCTCCAGGTCTAAAGAGCCCACAATATGAAGAAGACACCCCCTTTTATCTAGTTTTGTAGCCCAACCAGTATGAGAGAAGTCCTGGAGAAGGTCTCCTCATAGCCATGACTAATAGCACAGCTTGAGACCCACTGCAGCCACTGTGCTGCGGTTTTACACTATAGCGTGGAGGTTAGTGCTAGCCCCACCTGAATTAAAGACGTGACTGCATGTCTTGACTGTCAAACCTTGGGCTGATGACAGAGCTTCTCAGCACTTGGTCTCCTCACCTGCGATGTGGGCATGGGAGCGGCATCCCTCTCCCAGGCTCTGGTGAGCACCTGAGTACTGGTGTACGGAGGGTGGGCTTCCCAGGGAGGCTGCAGTTCTTGCCGTGTCACTGCACAGCTTTTCACGCCCACCATGGAACTGCAGGAATAACGTGAGCTCCAGCAGAGAAAGGGACCCGCCATGGCTATACGGGGTGGGGGGATGATGGTGCAGTGGGACTGGCACCTGCTCTGCTGACGGTCTCTTCTTGGAACTTCTGCTTCTGACTTCTCTGGAGACCCTTGTCTAGAGCAGCCTGGCTAGGACTGTCTGGTGGGCTCGAAGGCACAGGGACAGGGAGGTGTTGGGACTCAGGAGGTGGGGGTGCATAGCGCCCTGCCAGGTTGCGTAGGCACACACGAGTGCTCTGGCACCTATAGTGTGAGTGCCCTTAGACCTGGCTGCGGGCACCCAGGTCCTTCTTGGGCTCTGTCGCACCTCTCGCTGGAAGCCCAGCTCCAGTGACAGCCTTGCCAGGGCTGAGAGGCTGGATCTCTCTCCATGTCCAGGACCCTCTCCTTCCTGGGCATGAGCCTGTGCCTGGCCCTCATGTTCATCTGCTCCTGGTATTATGCGCTGGTGGCCATGCTTATTGCCGGACTCATCTATAAGTACATCGAGTACCGTGGGTGAGTGCGGGGACACGGGCAGGGCTGAGGGGCAGGAGCTATGGTGGGCATGGGGCTGAGGCTGGCAGGGGGCAGGGCTAGGGCAGAGGGAGGAAAGGGTGAGATTGGGAGATGGGGATGGAGGCTTTGAGAAATGGACAGAACAGGCGAGAGGACAGCTTCAGAAGTAAGTTTCCAAGGAAACAGCCCAGACTTGATTGAGCCAGGTGGCAGGAGTGACAGGCCTATTGTTTCTGAGCCTGGGATAGATGGCTGTGCCCTGGGCAGCCAGATCTATGTGGATGCCTCTCCCTGTCACTCTGGCCTCATGCTGTCCCTTTCCTGGCCCCCAGGGCAGAGAAGGAATGGGGCGATGGCATCCGAGGCCTGTCTCTTAGCGCTGCCCGCTATGCCCTCTTGCGCCTAGAGGAAGGGCCCCCGCACACCAAGAACTGGAGGTGAGTGGCGAGGGCCCAGGTGCGAGGGCTCAGGGTAGGGACAGGAATGCAGTGGGGTCAGACTCATCTGCTTGTCAGGCTTTGCTGAGGGGCACCAAACAAGCCCGGCCTTGCCCAACCTGTCTTGGGCATGTGTTCTCCAAAGGCTGCCCCTCATGCCACCCACCTGACCATCCACTCATCTATTTATTCAAAAAAACTTGTGAACACATGATGTGTGGCAAGCTGCCTCAGGCTCTGGGGATGTGGTGAAGTCACGGTTCCGTGGCGGTGCATGCAGAGTCAGATAACGGTCACATCTTGTAGCGCTTACCCTCTCACTTTGAGAGCAGCAATAGCATCTTTTGAGAATCTCTAGATTTTATTCACATGAAGTCAGGAGCAAGAGAAGGTCTCAGGGGTCCCGGGAGAACGTGGGGTCGGCGTCCTCCCCTCCTGTCTCGCAGCCTCAGTGCCTTCTAACTGGCTTCCCCATCTGCCCAGGTCCCACCTTGCAGGATAAGGCGACAACTCTGGACGAGGCATAGGAACTGTTGCCTTGTCCTTGTCAGTTGAGAGCTTTGCATGGTTTGTCTGTGAATTCTCAGATGATCAGCACGGGGTCTAGGCCAGAGCAGGTCTTGGAGAAGGAGATGAATGGGTAACTAGCAGTAGGATGGATAAGTGTGTGTCTGTCGAGGAGGGTACTGGTTGAATAGACGGATGTGGGGATGGATAGCAGGTAGGCGAATGTGTGGGTAATCGAGTGAATAAGGCACATGCATGGAAATTAATACGGATGTGAACGGATGACTGAAGAATGACATGGATGAGGGCATGGACAGAGAGTGTTGTGGGTGGATGGAGGCGGGGTGGTGGGTGCACGGATATGTGGCGGGACGGACGAAGGCCTTGTGGTCCAAGGAAATGTGTGGCTGGGTGGATGTTGAGCCAGATATGTGGGCAGTGGGGCAGTGGTGGGTGGAGTACAGGGGACAATGCTAGGAGAGTGACCCTGGGTGGCTGGAGGGTGGCTAGTGGGGAGGAGGTAGGTGGGTCACAGGACTCTGCACCCCCTGCAGGCCCCAGCTGCTGGTGCTGGTGCGCGTGGACCAGGACCAGAATGTGGTGCACCCCCAGCTGCTCTCACTGACCTCGCAGCTCAAGGCTGGGAAGGGCCTGACCATTGTGGGCTCTGTGCTTGAAGGGACCTTCCTGGACAACCACCCTCAGGCTCAGCGGGCAGAGGAGGTGAGCAGAGGCCTGGGAGTGGGGGAGGCCAGGACATCAGGCATTCGCCCTCAGCCCCTGTGCACTTTCCTGCCCACACCTTTGGATCAAAGTGGGCTCAGTGTCTGTCTTTTTTTCTTAGAAGAGGAACCTGAGGGCCTAGAAAATGAGTTCCTTAAAATTTGAGCCACAGAGCCCAAAAGCATCAGGGCCAAAGGGCCCATTTTATGGATAAGGAAACTGAGGCTCCGAAGCCTGGTCATCTAAGGACAAAAAAACGGAGACTCAAATTAGGACTGCTTGACACCCACTTCAGACTTCTTCCTGCCAAAGTATAAACATTTCAAAGTGTTTCCACATTCATGGCCTCTTCCAAGAGACAATGTGCGAAGTTGGCAGGGGGTGTCCCCACGGTGGACAGAGGATGAAACCGAAGTGCAGGCAGGGACAGCAGCTTGTGGGAAGTCACAAAGTTGGCTGGAAGCCGAGTCAGGTCCCTGGCTCTGTGTCATCTCCTTTTGGCTCTAACCCTGGTCTACACCCGCAGAGCAGCCCACTGAGCTTGTGTGGGCTGCGGCAGCCCGTGCCCGCATTAAGTGCCCAAGAGGAGTTGGAACCCATGGGCAGTAGAGGAGTGAGGAGGAGCCTGTGAACCGGGCCTCTCCTCTCAGGGCTGTAGCTGGGAGTGGAGACAGAAAAGAGGCTGAGGGAGTGAGGTGAGGCACAGGAGGGGCGCCCCTAATGGCTTGTGACAGTTGCTGTTTCTGCCTCGCTGAGTCGTTCACACCAATCTGTCAGGGCCTGGAGCTGGAGACCTGGACTCGTCAGCACGGTTCAGCACGCAGTGGCTGAGGATGTGCTGTGGACCAGGCACAGGGCTAGGCACGGAACCCACGGAGATGCTTACGAGCAAGTGCCGGCTTGTGAGGTGGCCAGAGGCTGGCTGGGGAGACGGAGCCCAGAAGGCTGACAACCCCCTGGTGCTGCGGAGCACCGGGGTAGGGTTAGAGACAGCAGAGCAACGCAGTGGGTCTGTGTTCCCCATATGGCAGGCAGTGCGCCGTGTTCTGTCATCTTCCCTATGCCTAAGTGAGGTGGCTGTCACGAGCCCTGTTCGACAGATAGGCACAGAGGTTAGGTGACTTGCTCCAGGTCACAGCCAAGAGGTGGCAGAGGTAGAAATTAACCTCTATCTGTTTGACATCAGGGCAATGGAGGGGGGAGGAGCGGTGGCTGGAGAGACAGTCTTAGAATCTGAGTCTCCGCGGTGTCACTAGCTGTGTATGCTGAGCAAGGCGATTCCCTCCAGTGTCCGTTTCTTCACTGATAAAGTGGGAGCAATGAGAGCGCTTCCTTCAGTGCAGGTTGAGCATGCATTTAAAATGCTTCTCAGAGCTCAGGGTGGTGGTGCACACCTCGAATCCCAGCACTTAGGAGGCCAAGGCAGGGGACTGCCACAAGTTTTAGGCCAGCTTGGGCTACATAACGAATCACACAGTGAGATTCTGTCTCCCCCCCTCCCCCATAAAGCTCATCACTCTGCTACTTAAGAGTCAAAACAAATTGGCTAAGCAGGGGCCCGGGGAGATAGCTCTGTGGCACAAGTGCCTGCTCGGCAAGTGTAAGGTCGTGAGTTCGAACCTCAGTCCCGAAAAAAAGCAGGGAACGAAGCCCAGCTTAGCACTGGTCTGGGTGGAGGGCTTATCTGGAAAAGGCAGCATTTGAGTTGGGTGAGGCGGGTGAAGCACAGTGGGCAGGGGTGTGTCGGGGAAAGTTGTCAGGTAGGGGATGGCCAGAGGGGAGAGACAGGAGGAGGGAGGCCTGAGGCCACTTCTTACCTGCACCTGCACCTGCCCCAGTCTATCCGGCGCCTGATGGAGGCAGAGAAGGTGAAAGGCTTCTGCCAGGTGGTGATCTCCTCCAACCTGCGCGACGGCGTGTCCCACTTGATCCAGTCCGGAGGCCTCGGGGGGCTGCAGCACAACACCGTGCTTGTTGGCTGGCCCCGCAACTGGCGGCAGAAGGAGGATCACCAGACCTGGAGGAACTTCATTGGTAACGCGGCGGTGTGGGTGCGGAGGAGGGTGGCAGTGGGCTTCTTGGGGCCTCATGGTTTTCCCCAGTGTAGCACACATGTGGCTTGGATGTGCTCACAGCTGGCCACGTGCCAGCCACTAAGTGAGGTGTGGAGCCTCAGCTATGCAAGGGACAACAGTCATGGCTCTTGTGTGGTTCACAGGAGCTGGAAGGTAGAAAGGGCAAGATGGGGGCGAGGGGCACAGCCCTGCAGTTGTGGTGGCTGGGCCCACATCTCTGCTGTGTCCTTCTTATTCATGTGACCGTGCCCACATAGTTCACACTGCCTGAGCATCAGACTCCTTGGTAATAGCCAGGAATCACAAGAAGAAAATCAAATCCATTAAAGGATGTGTTCTGTGTGCCTGACCAGTTCAGTCTTTGCCTATTTCTTTCATCAGTCCTGAGGGCTACTACTGTTACTGCCATTTGATTGGTGAAAGACTGAGGCACAGAGAGGTGATGCAACAGGCCTTAGGTCACACAGCTAGGATCCTCGGTGTGAGCCAGCCTGGAGGTTGCATCGTTAACTCAAAGAATTGTATCTCCTTTAAGGATTCTGCGAAGCCATGCAGAGTGGATTCTTAATAAACAGAAGGAGCAAGAGGTGTTATTGCCATTTGACAGATGAGAAAACTAAGGTTCTGTGAGGCTGAGGGACTGTCTTAGATGTGAGGCTCTGGCTGATGCTAGTTTTTTGGCTACTTAGCCCATCACCAAGGCCAGGAGGGGTGGGGTAGGGTGCCAGGGGCCTTTGGGACTGCTACTGGGCATTGGAGAGACTAGAATCACTTTTGCCTCTTTGGTCTTCTCCTTGGTCTCCCCAGAACTGGTCCGGGAAACAACAGCTGGCCACCTGGCCCTGCTGGTCACCAAGAATGTATCCATGTTTCCCGGGAACCCTGAGCGCTTCTCTGAGGGCAGCATCGATGTCTGGTGGATCGTGCACGATGGAGGCATGCTCATGCTGCTGCCCTTCCTGCTGCGGCACCACAAGGTGCGCGTGTGGCTGTGGGCGCAGGTGTGAGTGTGTCTGTGTGTGTGCGCACGCGCGCATGTGCACACCCTGGCCTTGGTCAGCCCTCGCACCCTTCCTCTCTTGTGAGCTCCTGGAATGGGGATCTGATCCTCTCCTGTGTCCCAGGATGTTAGGAATTGGTTGTGTCTACTTACAGGTGCATTGCTGAAAAGGTAAGCAGTGCGTAAAGTCAAGCAAGGGTTACTCTTCTGGGGGAACCTCAGCGTTCAGCAGGGGAGGCTTGGCAGGAAGTGGCCCTTGAGATAAAGGGCTTCAGATCCACTCCTCTGTGTGAGGGGCAGGCAGGCAGGTTGAGTGGACAGGGGCCTCTGACCGTGCATCTCCCAGCTGCACTGGGGTTAGACATTCTTGGATCCACTTCCCTCTTTGCAGGTCTGGCGCAAGTGCAAGATGCGGATCTTCACTGTGGCCCAGATGGATGACAACAGCATCCAGATGAAGAAGGACCTGACTACATTCCTGTATCATTTGCGTATCACTGCGGAGGTGGAGGTGGTGGAGATGGTGAGTTTTCCGGTTCTGGAGCCCCCCTGCCATTCTTGGTGCCAACGTATATAAAGGCAAGCCCAGTGCCCATACACACAGGATGCTGAATCCCATCCCCCTCACCCACTTCTCGGCCTCTCACATCCAAGAGGTTGTCCATCCATCCCTTTGTCTCATGAGAACAGACACGTCTAACAGCCAGGCACTGTTCTTTTTTTTTTTTTTTAAATTTAATTTAATTTAATTTTTTATATTATGGCAGGCTCAGCCTGCCCTGGGGTTGGGACTGGCACAGCATATGGTGCCAGGGATCAAACCTTGGTCCCTGTGGTTGCCTAAGCTTGCCTAAGCAGGCACTTTAGACCGCTGAGCCATCTTGCCAGCCCCCAGGCACTGTTCTGTGTGCTTCATATACAGTAATTCCCACAATAGCAAGTGGAACAGATAAAATTACACGAATTCCCACCTTAAAGATTAGAATGTAGAGGCACAGAAAGGTTAAGTAACTTACCCCACAACATACAGTAAGTGGTAGATCAGTATTCAAATCCAGGCAGGCTGGCATTACAGTCTGTGTCTCTAATGGTTACACTACGTGTGACCGCTTGCCCATCCATCCCCTCCACCTGATTCACCCATCCACCCATCTCTCTGTGTACTTATTCACCTCTACCCGTCTATTCACTGATGCACCTGTTCTCTCATTTCTCCGTTCATCCATGTATGTATCCATTCATCCCTTTGTTCTTTTTCTTCTTCATTCACTCAGGTAATTAATTCATGTACTAATCTATTAGTTCATCCATTCACACGCCTGGGTTACACAGAATGAACTGCATACTTTCCCAGGTCATTGCCCTCTCTGTTCTGTCTTTGCCTCCTGCAGTGATTGGTGAAGTTAGGGCATGGGATAAGCTGGCAGGAGGATGTGGCCTGGCTCCCATCCCTTGACCTTGCACTTGGACTCAGAACTTGTGCTTTCCTCCCCTGTGCCTCTCAACCCACCTCTGCCCTGCCTGCCCACAGCATGAGAGCGATATCTCAGCTTACACTTATGAGAAGACACTGGTGATGGAGCAGCGCTCCCAGATCCTCAAGCAGATGCATTTGACCAAGAATGAGCGCGAGCGGGAGGTGAGTTCGCCTTGGTGGAGTTTTCGGGGCCGTGAGCTGTTGCCAGCTGCTAGACATTAGTCTGTTGAGTTATAGGATGGGCTGACTCTGGCTACTGGTGCTGCTGCCTTCACCCCACGCACCCTCATTCCCTCCACCCTACCTCCTGCCCTGGCTCCTTGGCAGTGGGGGTGCATGCTGCTGTCGTACCTGCCTGGGCCCCAACCAAAGCACCAGGGACCTTGGCATGCGGGATAGATATCCCTTTCTTTATGGGGTTTCTGGGGCTTAAAGGGAGAATAGTGGATGCTAAATATGTATGGATGACAATTTCTGAGGGGTGTGGGCTGCCAGTGTGGGAGACAAGTGTTCATAGAATAGGCTTTCAGAAAGTGGGTAACAGATGGCTATTTAGAGATATAGCTGATGAGTAGGAGTTAGGGGCAAACTTCCCAGGGTGTGGTTGATGGATTCTCAGGGGTAATGATGATGGGCCCCCATATGGCATGGATGTAAGATCTGTGTGATCATTAGTCCTCATGAGTATGGATGAGAGACCCACACCAGGGAGTGGGATTCTTGGGGGAATGAGTGATGGTCCCTCAGGACTGGAGACAGATAGCTCCTGGAGGTGAGTCTTAGTTCACTTGGGGAACGGGTGGCAGGCCCTGTGGGGTGCGGCAGCAGAATCATGGCTTATGAGTTTCCCAAGAGTAGATGACATATTTCTCAGAATGTGATTGATGGGAAATTATGGAAATGAATGGTGGATACCTCTTTGAGCTGGGAAGGATGGACCATGCAAGGGTGTGGGTATTTCCCAGGGGTGGCAGTACCTAGGAGACATGGCAAATACACTGACTGCCCAGAACGGATATGGACCATGGTTCTAGCCCAGAGCCTGGCTGGGCCAGGTGGCAGGGAGGTTTGGAGCCCTGCAAAGGGGTGGCCAGACTGGGTGCAGCAGCTGTTTGATCTTGAAGCATTGTACTGTTTTAACAACTGATGCATTTCCAGAAAGTGTCCATGCTGGCTGACTGTCGGCTGTGTGGTAGCTCTTGGCAGGGCATAGGAGGTGACTTTCAGCAAAGCTGACAACCTGTGTCATTCCTTAGATCCAGAGTATCACAGATGAGTCTCGAGGCTCCATCAGGAGAAAGAACCCAGCCAACACTCGGCTCCGCCTCAACGTCCCAGAAGAGACAGCTGGTGATAGTGAGGAGAAGCCAGAGGAGGAGGTGTGCAGCTTGGGTGGTTTTGTTCGGGCCAGTGGGAGAAGAATGTTTGGCCACCAGAAGAGTCATGTGGTCGCCCTTCATTCATCCCTCAGGTGCAGCTGATTCATGACCAGAGTGCTCCTAGCTGCCCCAGCAGCTCACCATCCCCAGGGGAAGAACCTGAGGTGGAGGGTGAGACAGACCCCGAGAAGGTGCATCTCACCTGGACTAAGGACAAGTCGGCAGCGGAAAAGAATAAGGGTCCCAGTCCCGTCTCGTCTGAGGGCATCAAGGACTTCTTCAGCATGAAGCCGTACGGGCCTGGGGCTGGGCCTGGGGCTGGGGTTGGGGCTGGGCTGGCCAGCCTTAGAAGGACTTGTTCACCCTAGCAGAAAGAGGGTCTAGAGGGAGGGTCTTCCCCTGGCAGCCTCAAACCCAGCCCAGGTGCGGCCTTTGCTTTCTTCCTCGCAGGATTGAGGGCTGGGCCTGATTGCTAAGTGTCAGGACTCCTGGGTGTGGGAGGAAAGTATAGGAAGGCAAGAGGGAGGGAGTGGAAGAGCAGGACCAGTGTCTGCCCAGGGCCGAGGGGGCGGCTCATACTCCAGCCTCTTCCTTTTCCTGACCCCTCTCTTTTTTCTCTCTCTCTTTGCTTCTCTTGTGTTTCCTGCAGGGAGTGGGAGAACTTGTAAGTGCTTCCGCATTTTTTTCATTTTCTCTCCTAGGTTGGCCAGGGTCTCTACTCGCCACATTCTCTCATGGACCCCCAAGGGATGCCCCAGACTTCCCGGGTCTCTGAATGGCCGGCGGGTTGGTGGTTCCTGGTTTACAGGATCAGGCCCCAGCGCTGCTGCATCCGGCTCTCGTTCCCACAGTCTCACGCGCTCTCCTGCCTCCTTTCTCCCGCAGGAACCAGTCCAACGTGCGGCGCATGCACACGGCTGTGCGGCTGAACGAGGTCATCGTGAATAAATCCCGGGATGCCAAACTTGTTTTGCTCAACATGCCCGGGCCTCCCCGCAATCGCAATGGTGACGAAAACTGTATCCTGGGTGTAAGATTGGGGGAAGAGGGAGGTGGGCTGTAGGAGGCCCATGTCGTGGCTCTGGGATGCGAAGGGCCGAGCCGGTCCACGTCAGCACCCTGGGCAGGGACGCGGGCGCCAGAGTTGCACAGGACCCCAATTCCTTGGGGGGCGAGGGGCACACACGGATTTTCTCCTTGACGGGCGCTCAGACATGGAGTTCCTGGAGGTCCTTACAGAGCACCTGGACAGGGTGATGCTGGTCCGCGGCGGCGGCCGCGAAGTCATCACCATCTACTCCTGAGGGCCAGGACCTGCCCATCCGGGCCCGAGCGCGCCCGGCCCGCGGCCCCGGAGCCCCTTGCCGCGCCCCCCGCCGCCGCTGTCACCGTTTACATACAGACCCTGTGCCCAAACCCTGGCCCCCTGCCCCCCGCTGCCTGAAGCCTGGAGGCCACGCCCACGGGGGGATGACTCGGAGAGGACGCCCGGAGGCGGGGACCAGAGCCCCGAGCGCCCCGCGCTGCCCCGTGGGTCTGTGGCCGTGGTTGTGCTGCCTTTTTTCTAAATCTGGCCTCGCCCCTGCGGAGGAGACGCTGCAATAAACGCCGGGAGCAGGCGCGACGAGAGGAGCTGGGGCCTCGAGGAGCCCCGGGTGGTCCACGCAGCCCCGTCCCCTCCCTCCTCCCGCCGCGGTCCTCGCTCTGCGTCTCCGCGCCGCTGCCCGGGGAAGGCGGCGGCCGAGAGGCGCGCGGGTGCGGAGGTCGCGTCTCCAGCGCCCCTTGTCGCGGAGCTGCGGGGCGCGGCCGAGCCTATACATAGTGTACAGGAGACATCGAGTGTATTTTTAACGTCCCATATTTATGTAACTAGAAGCGCAACGGACTTCTCGCCGCGGGCCAGCTCTCCCTCTGGGGAGCGGGGGCCTCGGGAAGCTGGGTTTCCTCAGCGTCCGAGGCTGAGAGCCCAAGCGCTTTAGGCTCAGGCGGGGTCGAGGCCCTGCTCCTCCGATATCCCTGCCCTGCTCTCGCTCCGCGCTCTCCCCGCGTGCCCTTGGCTTCCCTCTCTTCCCTCCAGTTCTTGTAAGAGACGAGGTGAGACAGACGTCCAGCTTTTCCTGGATGCGCCTCCCTGAGGATGAGTTTCCATTGCGGCTGCAGAGACGTGCGCGACCTCTGCTCCACGGCTCTTATGCAAGTTGGGGCCAGGATAGGGGAGGAGCGATCCTTCAGGGGAGAAACCCAGAGAGGTCCGCGCCCCACCGAGGAAGCCCCGCCCCGGTGCCTTTGCTGGGGAGCAGGCATCTCTCCTCAGTTGGCTTGTCGCCTGCTCCCCCGTCCCATGGCTCTTCGCCAAAGACTGAAATCGTGGAGCTGGAGGCAATTCTAGTTTAGGGGCCAGACCCCCTGAGAGGCCCCAGCACAGCTCCTGATGTCCCCTGCGCTGGCCCTTTCCGCAGCTCTGGCCTCGGGGACCCGGCCGCCTACCCAGTGCTCTAGGCCGGATCCCGCTGCTAGGCAGCGGCTTCCAGCTTGTCTCCCAGGCATCCTGGCCCAGGGGAGGGCTGGAGCCACAAGCACTTTGTTCTCAGCGCCTCTCTGCCCTCCTCTAGCTAGAATCCACCGCCTCCAGCATTCCCCAACTCCAGCCAGCCCGGTCTATCAGAGGCATCCCCGTACCCCACTGGGCCCTTAGAAAAGGCGTTTGGTGGGTTCCCTTCCCCCGGGGCACGTTTCTAAGTGGGGTGGGGTGGGGGGACAAGGCACTGCATGCTCATTCCAGCGTCCTCTGGGATTGGGTACAGTACCTCCAGCCCCAGGGCCCTGACCTGTGCACCTAGACTTCCTGCCCACCTCACAGACTTGGGGCCACTGAGTACACCTGACCTCACCGCCTCCTTTCCCTTGAGCCCACGGTAGCAAGATGCAGCTGGTGCCATCCAGAGGGCCAGGGGCACACCTGGAGGGCTACAGTTAGGCCAAGGACTCTGAGCTTTGATCAGGGGATGACTGACTCTTTCAGGTAATAGAAAGGTAGACACGTGTCAGACCTCGGTCCCCTGTGCCCTTCCCAACACCTCAGAGAACCACGGGTCCTGCCTGCTGGGACCTAAAAGTTCTGGGCTGAAGTTTTGGACTACAAGGGGAAGGGGGCTGTACCAACACCAATTAGGGAACCAAAGTTGCACTATCTGGGCCCAGACTGGTTGGCAAGAGCAGTTTCCATTGATGAAACAAATATCCTACAACAAAAAAACCCAAGTTTTCTGTGCTACATGTGCAATATTTGTTATGAATGTCATGTCATTCATCAAATTCTTTATAATCACTGTAGCTAGATGTTTCACGTTCATTCAAGTGACTTTTATTCCGAGTGCAATATTTCAATAGCCTTGTAGTGATAACTAGTGTTGCTTTTGTTTTAGATGATTTCTGTGCAGGGCAATGCAATGAAGTTGAAAAACCTTGTAAATAGGAGAGGTTGTAAACCAAATCAAGAGTATTTATTACTATTATTACTATTATTAGGCCTGCCTTTAATTTGCAGTGTTTCAGTATTCCGCATCCTGCCTCAGTATTGATCTTGTGTTCTTTGTGCCAATATGAAAAGGAGAGGGTTGGTTCTTTCCTTTACTGTTGAATGCTCCCATTTAATGCTTTAAGGCTTTTACTGTATTTTTTAGACTCCCGTCTGCACAAAATGCAATAAAAATAATTTTATTATACCCTTTATAGCCTGAGGTGTGCTGTTTGGATGCTCTGGGGGGCCCTCCTGGAAGAACCCAAATTCTCAGTCAGAAACATTAAACTCTGCTGACAGAAGAGCTGAGCTGATGCCCCAGGTCTGGTTATAGTCTATGTGCAGACAGCAACGCCCCAAGACCAGCTGACACTGGGAAGCACTTCCTGAGGGTCCGGTTGCATGGACGACCTGTTAGTCTGGAAGCCTTCTGTAGGGGAGGCTCCGTCCTGCTGGTCTTACCCACAGGAACCTTATACCACTCAGACCGTTTACTAAAGGCTCTCTGGGGCTTACTGTAGACTCTGCGCCAAGTGCCTACGCAACAGTAGAAGAGGCCTTCCCAATGGTTCTTCCACTTCTAGAACATGAGGACACACCTGCTGGCACTGTGCCCTAACAGAAGCAGATGGTGAACAGCACTATAGCTAGCCAGCAGGCTTTTGCTTATTTTTCTATTTTTTTGGCGGGACTGGGGTTCAAACTCATGACCTTGCACTTGCCAGGCAGGCACTTGTGCCATGGAGCTCCCCAGCCCCATCTTTTGCTTATTTTTGTATTGGAGATTCAACCCTGGGCCTCCAGCTTCGGTACACTCTTAGCTCATTTTTAAATACTGAGACAGGGTCCCACTAAGCTGACCTATCAGGCTGGGCTTGAACTTGTGCTCTTCCCACCAGACTGCTGATAGTACCAGTGCGCACTACCATGCATTGCTAATGCTTCTCCCTAGGTGAGCTACACAAGGTAGGCTTTAAGAGAGCGTGAAGCCTGATTCCCAGGTGAGGACAAGAAAGGGCAGACCGTAGCCCTTAAAGCATCTCCATGCCTTAAGGATCCCCATGATCCTTGGAAAGTGTTCTGCATACAGGTGTGCAGATATTCATACCCAAAATGAATAAAGTTCTTTTTTCATTTTAATTAAAAAGTAATCATTTCATTTTAACAACACAAGAGTTTCCAGGAGGGGAGGGGGGACCCACTATATAACACAAACAGCTCAGAACATAAACCGCTGCCATTTGGGGATCTTCGGTTTTCAAACCATTGCTTGCTTAGCCACTGACAGGACTCAGCTGAAGTCACTGCTCTGCCTTGCCCTTCCAGAGACCCCTCGAGATTTGATCCACAGGGCTCTAACAAGCACAGTCCCTAGGAAGAGGGCAGATTCCTTTGGCTCCATTAAAGCAGCAGCCAGAAGCCCTCCCAACAATCTCACTCTGGCTCAAAAGTTTTGAATACCGACCGAAATTCATTGAGAACATGTTCAGCTACCAGAAGTCTGACATCAAATATTCCCTACCTCCTGCTGCTCAGAAAACAGAACTGCTGTCTAGATGAAAACAAAAGTCTGGGTTGAGACAAAAACTCAAAACAAGTCCCTGAAAAGATGGGTGTCCACTAGTGGTCTAGGGCTGCTTTCTCAGAGCAGACTCGAAGAAGTGTTGCTTGCTAGAGGGAGGCGCTTGGCCGAAATGTTACGAAGGAGAAGTGGAGGGCCCACATTCACATTCACAGTCTGTTTCAAACTGCTGGTGCTTGGAGCTGTTCAGTCCACTGGACATCCTCCAAAGAAATTGAAGAAAAAAACTCCAACAAAGAAACTGCTGTTCTTACGCAGGCAAAACAAGCTCCTTCCTCTGTGGCCACCACGGTTGTTCTTCACCAGTCCATCACAGCTGCTGACCTGCATCCTTGAGCAGAGATCCACACTCAGCTGGGGGGACATGGTGATATTGTGCCTGCCATACCCAGCTGCTCCTCTGTGAAATGAGCCAGCAGCTCAAGCTTTGGTAGATGTGCATCAAAAGGAAATCCTTGGTAGGCCCGAAATGAACAAAGGTAGTAGCCACCGTTCATGTAACACTGCACTCCAAATTCAGCCAACTGGGATGACTTCTTTCTTTCCTCCCCCAAATCCAGCAGAGACCAGAGAAACCCCAGACCAGAGAAATACAAAGTGAGCCCAGACACTCGTAACTGCCTGAGCAACCAAAGAGATATTTTCTACCAAAAACCAAACCAAAACAAGACTCCCCCAAATGCAGTATAAACTCTGATTCTGTACAGAACAAGCAATACAGCCTTGGGCAGGGAGGAGCAGGTGGTAGAAACTTAGGACATTTGATGTAGACCTGGAGAGCGCAAAAAACAACCTCCTCACCACTCTATTTAGAATGAAGTGGAAGGAGGCCAGGGGATCAGGGTATTGGGAGCAAGTAGTTGAATGATTCAGCCTCAGTAATGCCTCTGGTAAGACCCCATGGGGCCTTGGGGCCGCCCCACTTGTGCTGTGGTTTGGCTAACCAGGTGGGAGAGAGCAGGGCCACTCTGAATCAGGGTGTCCAGAGCCTTCTGTACGCTTGGATTGTCAAAGTTAATACCTGTGGAAGACACGGGCCTCTGGGTAGCCATGTTGCTAGCAGGTGCCAGGCAACTGGAAGGCTGGCCGAAGAGCCCTTGGGAAGGAGCCCCAGGCCTGGGGCCCAGGTTCCGAGTAGATCCTGCCTGTCCCAAAATATTTGGAGGCTGACTGCCAGAGGCCTGTGATCTTTGCTGAGGCTGGCTGTTTACTGCTGTGGAAAAATTCTGGTTCTGGGTGCTTCCGGCAGCAACTGAGGGTGATGATGCAGAGCTGCTGTTGGCCACAACAGTGCCACTGTTGAAGAGGCTGAGGATTTTGGCCTGAAGCTCTTGCTGGGAGGTGGGGGGTATAGCTGGAGTGGGTGTAGCAGAAGGGAGCACTTGACCACTTTGGAGTGGTTGGGAGCTTGGCTGTGTCTTCAGTGAGGTACCCGAGGTCGCCCCAAGTGGTTGGTGGGAAATCGGGCCTGGAAGACAGAAGACCGAGGCATCTGGTTACGGTACCCTCCAAGGGCAGAAGGTCTAGTAGCCCAGGGTAGTACAACAATCACTGAATCACATCAATCTCACAGTGCACTGACAATGACATCAACTTCCCAAAGGGGCCACTTCAAGGTGTGTGCCATTTACAGAAAAATCTGATTCCCAAGAGAATTCCCCAAAATGGTACAGGTACTTATGCATCCATCTTGGCCACCAGGGAGCCAGCAATACTGGACCAACCACCATCACCACCACCCACGAGCACCACCATCACAGTGACTTTAGGAATCAACAAAATTCAGTACTTGAATCATAAGTTATCATTAGCATTAATTACATCAGCATGGATGGCCCACGGGAGAACCCGAGAGATGGGCTCATTTCCCTTACCCCCCCAAACAGCCCTGGGCCTATCACCCTCCCAACAGAGCCTGGGGATTAGAGAAATGCAGAGTCAGAACTTCACCTCGGCCCTGCCACGTAGCTCACCAGGCAGAGAGTCGGTGCTGCTCCTCATAAGCCGCTCCTTTCGCTCTCGAAGGTAGTTGATGATCTTGTCTGTCTCTTCTGCCGTGAGGTACCTGTTATCTGCCAGCAGGTTGATAAGGCTCTGTATGGCTGGAGGGTGACCCCCACGCACTCCCTCTTCAGGGCCTCCTCGCTCTCTTTCCTGTAGGATGGCTTCATCAGCCATCTTGGCTGCCTGTCTGGCAATCTCTTCACGTTCCTTCTCCCGGCACTCATTCTTGTAACGCTCATAATTTCTGGCCACCAGCACCATGGCATCTGCCTGGGGCATGTTGCGATGCTCTGGAGGAGGGGATGACATGAGTTATTTTCTCCCATGACAGATTTGAGTTCCCACCTGCTTTATTCTACCAAGCCTTTTCTAACCTCAAACCAGCAAGAAAACAATTTTGGTGACAAAAAGCTTTAAGACTGGGAATGGGAGGGGCACGGAGGTAGGAGTATCTTTGGTGGGGAACACATATCTTTTATAGAGCTATTTCTTTGGGGGAATTCCTGGATCACAGACTTGTAGTAGAAACCAAAGAAACATGACAGCCTCCCATAGATTCAAAGAGACTACATGGGGACTAACCATGGGAGGCAAGCCCAGCAGCCTTCAGACCAGCAGCAGGAGTCCAAGAAGCCCTCTGTAAAGCCTGACTCTGCTGTGCTCATCAGGACAGAGCTGGTATTGATTTTGAATTCATCAGTTCAAAAGCCAGGGATTAAGAACAAATTGTGACCTTAAATAACCTCCTCTACTCACTAGCGGACAACAGGGTCTTGCATGGTGGTAAGACGACGTCTTAGAACCTTACATAAATATCCTCACATATTTTACACTGTTCCTCAGAGACAAACGATTCACTAGAGGCCCTCACATCTGCTATGGCTATGGCTGTCATAAGGCAGGCCATCAGTTGGTTGAGTCTCAACACTTACAGCTCAAAGCTCTAAAAGATACTCTGAATGAATACTTAAAGTGACATGGCTTGATCTTCTAGGGTTAGAGCTTCCTTTTTTTTTTTTTTTTTTTTCCTTTTTCTTTTTTTCTCAGAATCAGGGATCCAACTCAGGACCGTGCACTTGCCAGTCAGGCACTTGTGCCCCTGAACTATCTCCTTGGCCCCAGAACTTCCTATTTTCATAGTCCATTTGCTTACTTCTCCAGTACACTGATGAACAGTACCCTAAATGCCTGTGATATTGTCTGTCCCCCATTTAGATAGCTGAGAAAAAGTGAAGATTCTATTATAGTCAATGCAGTATGTGCAAGAAAGTGCTAGATTTTACTACTGAGTGCTGACACTGTGTATTTCATTCCAACTCTCTAATCAGTGACTTTGTACTGGTGGCTTGAAATGAGATACAATGGGAGTATGCTTATAACTCAGAAACCAGTACATGCTAACCCCTATCCCTCATCCTGGAACTAGCTGCTATTTGCCAGCACTTACTCTGTATACCTAATGACTGAGCAGATAGCAGACTCACAGCTGTATCACTGAGTATCAACACAAATAAATGACATCAATCTCCAGGGCACTAAACTTTGAAGGGCTCTACTATATCGAAATCAACATACATGTCACCTGCCCAAGACCTACTTCTTCTGAATAAGGCATAGATGAATTAATATGCTACTGACTGCTTCTGAGGCTGTGGTCTACTTGGGTCTCCATACCTTGTGGAGTTCCAAACATAATGTTGACTGTACAGGAACGGTGAATCTGGTGTTGCTGGGTGATGACAATAGCGAAAGGAGACCCTCCCCTGCTAACATCCTCCAAGGCTTGTGACAGTGACACTTCTGTGTTGAGAAAGATCAAATCCACAACCATGCCCAGGTCCCGGACCTTCCGTCCCACAGATTCAGCATAATCTCTGTAAGAACAAGTTAAGATCCAGCTGAGCACTCCCTGACCAACTCTCAGCTGCACTGTTGAGCCTCAGCCAGCTGTGCGTGCTGCCACAGAGAACGCAGCATCTGGCCCGCCTTCGTACCACTGGGCTCCAACAATCTAGATCAATTCCCCTTTTACACTGGCTTTTCTAGGATGATTGTAACTTGCCTACGGTTACACTGGAAATTGTCAGTAGCACAGTATTTGGTATGTTTTTTTCTCTCCAGTTCAGTGGTCTTTTCTTAATACTATCCTGCTGCCTAATACTTGGGGTATTTACATGTCTTTGGGGAGGCTGTACTACACAGTGGGAAAAGTAAAGGCTTTGATACTAGAGAATGGGTTTGGGTTCCAGCCCTAACATTTGACTGCCAAGCTGTGAAGCTGTTTAAGCAAGACCATTTACTTCTTACCTGTGTCAATTTCTTTTATCATTTTTTTAACCAATAAAACAGGAATAGTATCAGTTTCCATGACATACCGTTCACTTCTTGTGACATTCCTGGATTTCCCCTCCAATCTAAGTGAGATGTCTGATATTCTCTTCTCACAGGACTCATTACCTGCTTATTTTTCATCATCATTCCAACTAGGCTATGAGATTCATATGAGAAAGGGCTGTTTGCTTATTGGAGCTCCAGTACCTAGTGTTTACCATATACACAGAAAACTTTTTTTTTTTTTTTTTTTTTTATGGTACTGGGGATTGAACTCAGGACCTTGTGCTTGCAAGGCAAGTGCTTATTCTACTGAGCTATTTCCCTGGCCCCATACACAGACAACTTGCTCAATGAATTAACATGGAATATGATTACTGTGAAGATTAAAGTATAATACATTATCATGCACCCAGAAAAAGCCATATACTATTAAAGTAACATCTATCTCTGAATAAGACAGCTTAGACTGTGAACTCTGCCTACTGCTTGGTGTCTCAACACCTATTTCCCTAGTCACCACCTTGAAATTAGCTCTTTAACCCCAAGCTACTAGAAAATAACATGAAGTTACGTACTACCTACCTGGGGAAAGGGAACACCGCTACTTTTAAGCCTTCAAGCTGTTATTCTCACTTGTGCTTCTCTGCTGTCTCTTCAAGGCAAGAATGTAAACAGAGGTGGGACAGAATAGTGCTATGAACTCTGGCTTGGTAGGCACGGTCATCATCTAACAGTTCTGCAAGGCCAGGACACTTCACAAGCAGGCCTGGTTCTTGGCTGACAAATGCAGAGACTCAAAGTACTACGAATTCAGGGTTATCTTTGTTTGACTCATATCTATTTCTTTTCCTACTTGCAGTCCACATAATTGGACAAAGCTAATCACACCTCTTATTCAAGGGCTGAGAACATTTCAGTCTTGACCAATCAGAATATTCTAGTATCCTGGCCAAAATAACAGGACCAAGGATGAGAAAGTGAGCCAGGTCAGTTGAACAAAAATACTCTAGGATTCAGGTGAAAACACTGGAAAAGATAAGCTCACTTTCCAATTGGCTTAACAAGATGCATTTAGGGACAGTGTCACCTGTTTTTTCAAGGAGAAAATCTGTATGCACTTGAAGACAAATCAAGGAAAGGAGTGCTGAGAAACAAACACGAACCACATCTTGATAGCACAGTCTGAACCTGGACTATGTCTATGTCTCAGTTCTTAGGTAAGCTAATGAAAATTTCTAGGGTCGGTGAGACAGCTCAGCGGACTAAACTCCTACTCAGGTAAGCATAGAGACTGGAATTCAATCCCCAGCACCACCTGCTGTGCCAGCCCCACCCCGCAGGCATGTTGAGCTGGCCACTGGAGACCAGGCGTGGTGGCACACAACTGTAATCCCAGCACTGGGTAGGCTGAAAACAGCTTGGACTATGAGTTAACAGCTTGGACTATGAGCCTCAGCTGCACAGTGAGACTGTAACAAACATGTTTAAAAAAAAAAAAAGGAAAAAGAAAGAAAATTCCTTTTTGTGGCTTAAGCCAATGAGACAAGCTTTTCTATCACCTATAACAGTATCAGAATATACAACCACAAGTTTGACTGTCTCCACTCCCAGAGAGAGGCTGGGTTAGCCATAATCTTGTTCTGACAGTTTAAAGAGGCCTATGGGAACCTGCAATGCCCCTGTCCATAGAAATCACCATCTCCTCTGAGGAACCCTGGGTAAACTTAAACGTCATGGGTGAACTACTTGAAATTATTGATACAGGGGCAGCTCATTCTATTCTTATTTTTCTTTCCTCTGGAAAACTCTCCTTTAGGTCTATAGCCTCTAGGTAGAGTCTTTACTCCTGCTCTGATATGTCACTTTGAAGCCCAAATATTTAATCATTAATTTCTAATTGTCCCACAATGTCCTGTTTCCCTTGCTAGGAAGAGATTTATCAGCAAAGTTGGGGGCAACTCTTAAATTCTGGCTAAGTCCCAGATGGATTTTACTCATTTGGACCATATCAAGTCTCCCTGGCCAAATTAGTAAGTGGATCGTGCCGCATGGTATAATGGAATACCTGGTAGGGCAAATTCTCTATGCCAGTAGTACAAGACTCCAAGACTTCACCCGATCTCCTAAGCAAGAACAATATCCAATCAAGAAGGCACATAAAGGCCTCCAGCCTCTCATAGACAAGTTTCTCAAATATCACCTTCTGAAACCTTACCAGTCCCCTGGAATACTCCCCTTCTCCTTGCAGTAAAGCTCTCAGGAGAACACAGGGTGGTAATAGATCTCTACTTCATTAATGAGGTTCTCATTCCAATTCATCCTCTAGTGGCAGATCCATATATAATTCTATCCCAAAATTCTAGTGAACACTAATTGGTTCTCTGTCATAGATTTAAAAGACCCATTTTTGGGGCTGAGGAGATAGCTCAGAATAAGCGCCTGCCTGGCAAGCACAGGGTCCTGAGTTTAATCCCTGATACTGCAAAAACAAAAAACAAAAAAACATTTTTTTTTTCTCTATTCTCTTACATCAAGACTCCCTATTTTTTGCCTTTGAATAGAAAAATCCCTTTTCAAGAGAAAAACAGTAAAACATTAGTTCTCCCAAAGAGACTTAGAGACAGTCTTCCTTTTTGCTTAGGATCCTTGTTATACCCATTTCAGTAAAGGAAGCAGAGACAGATAACTGAATTCATCTTTCTAGACTAATGCCAGTCCCATCTGAACTTTATAAAGAACAAGATCACCCCAAAAAAGAAAGCAGCTGCTGTGGACCTCAGGACTTGAGTTTTCTCTTCAAAAAGCAAGACTCTAGTACTGCTATAGTAAGCATGGAAATCTAACCCACTTCTTACATTTAGGCTCGTAGGTCATTAACTTTTTTGTTGTTGCTGTTCCTGAAAGGTTTTTTTTTTCCTTCAATTTAGCCAGTGAGGCACAGCACCCTAAGGTGGCCAGAGAGCACATAATCCCCAGTAGGTAGGGTCTATAGCCCTTTCTAGCTTGAAGAAGCTATGGATGACAGAGATCTCCATTTTCTCAGCATCCCGTAGGCCAACTATGGGGATCTGCGTTTCTTGGGAAAATGAGATAGTGTGGCAAAACTGGCTGGGAAAGCAGACGTGCCCTGTTAATTACAAGATACCACACGCAGAACAGAGTATGTGTGTAGAACAGTTCTCAAAGCCCTGCATGTAGACTTCTCAGGAGAATTTGAACAGATTTTCAATAGAATGGCCTAGACCTGCTATTAGCCTGAAGCATGAGATCCTTACATTGCCTCTCAGGACACATATATAAAAGTTCTAATAGGTTCCTTTGAGATTTGGACTGCACAAAACACAAATGCCAAGAAGAACTTGTGATTGTGACTATACTCACAGCAGCTTGCCCAGCTTTCTCCCAGGAATCTTTTTTATTCCTTTCTCTCCTTTTACTCGGCCCAAGCTCATTCCAGAGCTGATTTCTCCCTCACTCTCCTCTTTCTTTCCTTCCTTCCTTCCTTCCTTCCTTCCTTCCTTCCTTCCTTCCTTCCTTCCTTCCTTCGCCAGGCAAGTGCTTATTCTACTGAGCTAGCTCCCTAGCCCACACCACTTTCACTTTATTGAAATAAACCTGACCACTGCTTAAAAAAAATTTAAAAAGAATTTTCAGCCTCAAGCCTGTTTAGGTTTAGGGAAAAATATCTGACAGAGTCTCACTTAGTCTGCTTGTTGACCACAATAACAGAACAATCCACAGGTCTTTCAGCATCAAAGCGTCTCTGGATTTCCTCAAAGTATTGACGATAAAGCTCTTCTCTACGCCGTTCCTCACGTTTCAAACGCTCTGCAAAAACCACCAGGGAAAACAGAAATAAAGACTGCCCTGTAAAAGCAACCTGTACAACTCTAAATCATTCCTCAAATCTACCCCCTAAGAATAACCATCATTATTATCATTTACTATTATAAATCGCCAGAATGGGGCTGGCAAGATGGTTCAGCGGTCTAAAGCACTTGCCTAGGAAAGTTTAGGCAACTGCAGGGACCATGGCTCGATCTCTGGCACCACATGCTGTGCCAGCCCCACCCCCGGGGCAGGCTGAGCCAGCTATAACATAAATAAATGAGTTTAAAAAAATTCTTTTTAAAAAATCATCAGAATGAAACATTTAAAAGGTATGTATGGTTGATTCTTTATCTGATACCCACTACCAAACTGCCCTCTAGAAAGGCTAATGCTAATTTATACCTGTACAAAAGTAGAATCTCCAGGGCTCATTGCTCTGTACCTTAATTCAGCTTAGGTGTTATTATTCTCAATTTCTACCAAATTGACAGATGGTATTTCGTTATCAGTTTGAGCTGAATTTAGGCAACTTTTTTTTTTTTTAGGCAACGTTTTTTGAAGGAAAAAAAAACAAATCAAGTAGTAAGGTTTTATAATACCTATTTGATCTTAGCCAGAAAGTCAAGGCTAGGTATGAAAGAATTAGAAAAATCTTTAAAGATGTAATGAGAGCCAGGTGTGGTGGTACACACCTATAATTCCAGAACTTAGGAGGCTGAAGCAGGAGGATTGTCACAAGTTTAGGGCTATCCTAGTTTATATAGTGAGTGTAAGGCCAGCCTGGACTACATAGAGATTTTGTTGGTGGTAGTGGTGGTGGGGAACTTAAAAAAAAAAAAAAAAAAAAAAGGCCTTCAAAATAGCTCAGCAGACTAAGTGCTTTAGGCAAGCACAGCGACTGGGATTCCATCCCTGGCACCACATACAGGAATAGTCGCTCCCAGGCTCGGCTGAGCCTGCCACCAGGCGTGGTGGTGCATGCCTGTAATCCCAGTGCTGGGGAGGCTGAAAACAGAAGGATCACCATGAGCTGCACAGTGAGACCCTGTACCAAATACATTAAAAAAAAGAAAAAAAGCTAAAAATAGAGATGCTATTAGGTAAAAATGACAAAAGCCTATCTATGGTATATGTAAAGCAGATAGTCATCAACAAATAGGCAAAAATATATGCACTTAATGTCTTTGGCTTCAATCTTTTCTCATTGGAATTTTGTATTTCTTGTTGGATGACTAAACCAGATGATGATGTTAATTTACATTTAAAAAATATTTCCAGTGTTTGCTTCAGCAGCACATATACTAGAAAATATTTTCAAATTCAATGTTCTCTAAATATTATACTGGTCTTTTCGGATTTTTTTAAACCTTTTGTAAGTTGCTTGGATAAGTCATTAATTCCTTTTTAATCAAGGCATTGTATACAGCATCGTTTTTCTTTTTTCTGCACTACTAGGGATGGAAACCCAGGGGTCTTCTGCCTTGAGCTACAACCTTAGTTATTTTCTGAGACAAAGGGTTATGCTACTTGTGCAGGATTACCTCAAACTTGCAGTTTTCCTGTGTCAGTCTCTTGAGTAGCTGTGATTACAGCATGTGCCACCCTGTCTACCTCTTTTTTCTTAAAATATTCTACCAATAACAGGAACAGACTGTTTCTGTTACTTTACCTTTTGCACGACTTTCTGGGCCGTGAGGGCCTCGCCCATCAAAGCTATCTCTGTAGCGGTCAAAGTAAGAGTCATCCTTTCTCCTGCAATAGTCATCCATCCGCAGATAACGGTCGTAAGAGCCTTCTCTCCTGAAAAGGATTTTCACAATGTTAAAACTCTCTCCAATTCTATAAAAATGAGATACAGAGAATTCTTCTGAGTAATTACGGGATGAGGGTGTTTATCTGGGACTGCTTTTTACTGCTGGTTGTGGCTGAGTTAACTTGTCCCACACAATGACTGGTATATATGGAGATGATGTATAGAAAGTCCTTGCTATATAGTAAGTGCAAAATAACTAGTAATAATTATTTTTATTGAGGAGCCAGTTAACAATTTCCAAAAAACTTTATCACTTCAAACAGAAACTATGAAATGCTAACTCCCTACTGTTACCTCTATTTTCTTCTCCTATGAATTTGCCTATTCTAGGTATTTCATATTAGCAGAATAATAAGCTATATTAGTTTTTTATGTGTGGCTTACTTCATTTAGAATCATGCTTTCAAGGTTCACCCAGGTTTTAACATGTACCAAAACTACACTTGGGACTGGCAAGACAGTTCACTGGACTAAGCATAAACACAAGGACCAGGGTTCAATCACCAGTCCTACATGTTGCACTGACCTGCCCCCAGGGTGCACTGAGCCGTGACTGAAGCAGGGCGTGGTAGTGCATGCCTGCAATCCCAGTGCTGGGGAGGCTGAAAATAGGAGGATCACTATGAGTCTGAGCTGCATAGTGAGACCCTACACCACTACATAAAAATAAAAAACAAAACTACACTGGGTTTTGTGGGTAATATTCTACTATGTAACATTTTTTAATCTATTCCTTTACTGATGGACATTGGATTGTTTTTACCTTTCAGCATGTACAAAGAGTGTTGCTATACACATTCATGTTTAATTATCTAAATTCTTTTCAATTCTGATGGGTATAAACTCAGGAGTGGAACTGCTAAGTCATAATTCTATGTTTAACTTTCTGAGGAACTGCCAAATTGTTTTTCAGTGGTTATATGCCATTTCACACCAGCAATACAGGAGGACTCCAATTTTTCTATACCTTGTCAATACAAGGTGTACTGACAAACTTTTTCTTGAAAAAATAATCATTCTAGTAGTTATGAAGTGAAATATCACTGTACTGTTCATCTGCATTTCTCTGATGACTAATGATGCTGAACATCTATTTATTTGTTAACTGGCTATTAATCTATCTCCCTGTGCTTTTTGTATTACCAAGAAACTCTGTTTGGACAATGCTGTTTTTAAGGGGGCAGGGAAGACTGATCTGGATTCATTTGCTAAGTATCATTTAACCATTCACACCTCTGGCAAAACTTATTAACATCACATCTACTATTTGACATTGGAAGTAAAGGCTAGTCAAATCACTGCCCTTACAGATCTCTCAATTAGTTCAGTCAAACTCCTAAAAAAGGTTGCTAACAAAAAAAGCAAGCAGATGACTGTGTACGTACCTGTACATAGGGTCTCGGGAGTCTCTCATGTCTCTGTATCTGTCATATATGGGGTCCCGGTGATCTCGAAAATCCCTAGAGTCTCTTAGATCACGGAAGTCTCTAAGATCCCTTAGGTCTCGAGTATCTCGAATACCTCGGCTGTCTCTATGATCCCGCATATCTCTGCTGTCTCTGTGTTCTCGCAAGTCTCGGGGGTCTCGGATATCTCTGCTATCCCGGGAATCCCGACCATTTCTGCCATCCCTGGATTCTCTCCTTGGACTTCCTCGAATTGGAGATCGATCACGCCTTGCATCTCGACTGTCTCCAAAGCCATATGGATCCCTGTGGGAGGTAGCAAGAAAATGCTAAGACAAAGAAACTGAAAGTAGCCAACCCTCAGCTTTTTATAGGTGAAAACCCCACCCTCCAATTATTTTTCTCTGAAATAACAAACAGTGAGAACATGACTAAGACTTTAAGAACAATTAAAAATCTAGGAAGTTCTATAATCTCAAAAGATTAGAACATGAGGACCAAAAGTTTTGAATGAGTTAACAATACAGATCAGGCTTTAACGAGTTCAGTACTTGTTGGACAAGCCAAACTTGTCATATTTCAATTTCCACAGGTTTTTAACATCACAGGGACTTTCTCTTAAAATACATTTTCTCCCATCAGCCTTGTCTGAAACTTTACAAAGGGGAGAAAGTAATCACAACACAGTAAGGATCAAGACTTCAGAAGAAAAAAGAGCAAAGAGCCTAATTTCATAGTGATCAAAGAGCTATCTTTAAAGTGCAGAAAACAAATATCTGGGAAGATAAACAAATTAAGTTTTTTTTTAAAAAGGAAAGCAAATACATGGTATACACAATAAAAGATCAAGAGCAGTTTCTCTCTATTTTTTTGCAGTACTAGGAATGAAACTCGGGACCTTGCGCTTGCCAGGCAGGTGCTTATGCTGCTGAGCAATGCCCCCGGTCCAACGGTTTCTGTCTTGCAGAGCTGAGTAGTTGTCTCTTTCAATCTAAGGATTTATAAAGAATCTGATTTATTTTTCCCAAGGTTTTATTTTGCTTTTTAAGTGGTGAAGTCAAAGGTCAAAGACATGATTGATAAAGATTGGCTCAATCGTCTTACATGAGACATTTCATGCCACTGGAAACTCTTTAACATATTAAAAAACAAAAACAAAAAACTCTTCCTATTTGAACCCAACCAGGCTCATTCTTTTTTCATTTTTGCAAAAACTCACCTCTGTAGTTACCAAAGTTTACTCTAATTTGTCTTTCCCAGCTCCATTAAGTCACTTGTCCTATTCATTTTCTTTCCATTCTCTCTAGATTTTTAAGTCCCTTTTTTTTTTTTTTTGGCGGAACGGGGGATTGAACTGGGGCCCTTGTGCTTGCCAGGCAAGCGTTTATTCTACTGAGCTATCTTCCAGCCCCCAAAGTCCTTATTTTTACACTGGCACCAGTAAGAGTTCCAAAAATCAAAACCAAATTGATTTCCTATATTTGAATTCATCTGACATATACTTTTTTTTTTTTTTTTTTTTTTGTCTTTTTGAGACAGGGTCTCACCATGCAGTTCAGGCTGGCCTTGAGCTCACTTTTGTAGCCCAGGCTGGTCTCAAACTCGCACTGATCCTTCTGCCTCAGCCTCCCAAATGCGACATATACTTTCTTAAGGTATCAGTTTTCATCATTATCAGTCTTAAGATTGGCTCTCATGCCCCCTGAGCATCCCTCTACAACAACCAGGTCCTTTTTTATTCTGTCTTATTTCCTGGTTCAACTTCTTTAGCTCTACGTAAGCTATGACTTAATTTTTAATGACACAATTCTTACGAATTAATTTATACACGTCTCAATGTTTTTGTCCATTCCATTTCTCTACTTGCCACCAAACCGTCATAGGCAAGTTCATGCTCCTTATCATCCAAGAATCCTTCCTGCAGATCCTGTCCTTTCACAGCACTATTACTTATCTTGACTATTTGTCTTCTTACTCTTATTTTTAAATACAATGTCACTTGTTTGACCTGCTTTAAGGGTATATTTTCCATAAAACGGCCTGAACTCATGAACTTTCACCAAAGACTCTTTTAGCCCCATTCACCTTAGCAAATGATGTACCTAACAGTGGTTCAAGCCAGGAAACTGGATGTTAATCTTCCCTCATAGCCTTATCTACTTGCTTAACCACATTTCCAAATTCTGTTCATTCTTTCTCTGCATCTGGTATTGGTTCTGCCCACTTCACCCCCACTCATACTATCAAAGGCCACCCCATGATGCATGCCAAACCATATCAAGAACCTTCTAAAGTAACCTGGTTGTGCATATGTGTTTAATCTTCCATCAGAAAGATTATTCTAGAGCAGTGGTGTTCAACCTATGGCATGTGCCACAGCAGGCTGTATCACTGAAAATTCTGAAAGGTTCATCCTTACCGCTAAGGACTCAATGAAATATGCAAAACTATTCCCCATAGTATTTAGAATTCAATCCAAATCCAAAATCTCTACTGTAACAAGGCTAGAAATATCCTGTATGATCTTAGGTAGCTCCTGTGCTCTTCCACTTTCTCCCTAGTTCACCACTTTTTGCCTTTTTGTTTTGGTCTTTTTGAGACAGGGTCTCTCTATGCAGTGCAGGCTGTCCTTGAGCTCAATTTTGTAGCCCAGGCTGGTCTTGAACTTCAATGATCCTCCTGCCTCAGTCTCCCAAGTGCTGAGATTACAGGCATGTGCTACCATGCCTGGCCCGTACTAGTCTTTTAACTGAACCTATCCCACAATTTTCCTCACTTCTGTACTTGAGCAGCAGGAATAGATCCATGTTTGTTTTCGAGGTCTCAGCATGGATATAGTTTTTATTCCCTAATTGTCAGTTTAAAAGTTTGTATCTTTTAATCCTAAATTCTCAGTTTTGTTTTACAGTGCTGGGCACTGAACCTACAACAGCGGTGGGGAATCTATGGCGTGTTTGTTATCATTAAAAGCTGAAAAAGGTTTGCCATCACTGATTTAAGGTTTCAAACGTGGTAAGCAGATGCTCTACCACTGAGCTACACATCCTCATCCTCTCAAGTTCGTTTGACATAGGGTCTCATTTTGTGGTCCAGGCTGGCCTGAACTCATGGTGATCCTGTTGACTCAGACTCCCAAGTACTGGGATTAGAGGTATGTGCCACCATGCCTGGCCTTCGTGTTTTTGTTTTTTTTTTAAGAGACAGCCTCACTATGTAGTTTATGTTGGTCTTGAACTCACTTTGAAGCCTATGCTGGCCTCAAATTCACAGCGATCCTCCTGCCTTAAGTCTCCCAAGTGCTGGGATTACAGGTGCGTGCCACCATGCTTGGTCTCATGTAGTTTTTACTTATGTTATTCATCACAAATTGACTATTTACTTAATGTCTGCAAGCTCCACAAAGACAAGGACTGTGTCAGTTTGATTCTGTATTACAAACCTACTATTTGTAAAACAATGTTTGGCAGATAGCAGATGCTATATAAACATACTGAATGAGTCTTGTTTTCACACAGACTTAATTTTAAAAATCTTTATTTACTTAGTACAGAGTCTTGTTATGCAGCGTGGACTCACAGTGATCCTCCTGACAGCCTTCTCAACACTGGGACTACAGGTGTGTGCCACCAGGTACAGCATGCTCGGGGTTCCATGGCTGGCATGGCATGCAGTACCGGGGATCAAACCTGAGTCCTTGTACTTGCCAGGCAGGTGCACAGACTGCTGAGCTATCTCCCGAGTCCTTCATATAGATTTCTACTACTTCACCTACCAAACTGTTCTGTGATTACAGTCATGTACTACAGTGTAGTTTAATGATGGGCTGCATATACAACAGTGGTTCTATAAGATTATACTGCCTAATGATGTATTTTGTGTAAGTCCACTCAATGATGACCACAAAATAAAACTGCCTAATAATTCATTTCTTAGGATGTAACCCTTTTGTTATGCAATATATGGTTATTTTTCTACATGGCTTCCCTGTCAAACAATTTTTTAAAAAATTTATACCAAACAGCTCTGTCGAAGGCTTTATATCCTTAGAACACAGTACTGAGTTCAGGAAATGTTTAATGAGTTATTCTACTAAGCTACAAGCCTCTTAAGAGCAAGCAACACATTTTGTTTATACTTCAGTTATTTATCTTAATTATACATACGGGCATTCATTTTTATGTCATCAGCTTGGTAGAAAATAGAAAATCTCAATTCTGTTTTATCCTCATGGACATAGCAAAAAATAAATTTCAATTTTCCTTTTACTACACACACACACACACACACACACACACACACGCCCCTTTTAAAAAAAAGATCAGAATCACATATTATATTGCTGAGGTTGAACTCGTGGACTCAAGTGATTTTCCTGCCTCATTCTCCTGAGTATCTGGGACTACAGCCACACACTTCTGTCATGTATTTCAAAGTTCACTAGGGTTCTTTGTTTTTTGGGAGTAAAAACATGGTATATCAGAGAATTTAAATGAAGACAGTGATATTAGTTCTTATCAGAAAAAGGTACGGCTTAGCCATGACTGTTTGACCCTTTCCTATTATGCCATATAATCCTCCTAACATGTGTAATATCTGATGTGGTATACAATGTGGGCAAACATTCAGGAGCTAATAGGAAAGCAACAACTGCAAAGTATTTCTGGACTGTTAACGATTAGTGGACAAAGCTGCTTTGGGGAGCAGTCACAAGTAGTCATTAGAGGAGGAGTCAGATTTCAAGTGTGCTTGAAAATCAGGACTGAAATATCATGAACCTGACAGACCACAGACCACATACAAAGCCTTGGGCTGGTAGAAATGCTGGTAGGGAATGCAGATAAGAACACCATGTCACAGCATATTATCCATATTCATAGCCTTAGGACAATTATAAACATCACATTTGGGTCTCATTTTTTTGTGGTATTAGGGGTTGAGCTCAGAGCTTCATGAGTGCTAGGAAACACTGTACCACTGAGCTATATTACCAACCCCATGGCTCTTTCTTTTGAATCCACTGAAAAGCCTTACTTACCTGTCAAAGTCTATCCTTTTAGGCTGACTATACTCTTTTTAGGAAGGTCTGAGTTTGTGCTTTCAATGTGAATCAGCCCTTCTTCTTCCTTAAAAATAATCTAAAGTCCATCTGCAACAAAACTACCTGTCCCTTTTCACTTGCCTTCGGGGTAAAATGCAGGAGAGATAAAAAGAGAACCAAAGGAACAGTAGAAACAGGAAGAGAAAAGATAAAAATTCTCCAAAATGAAAGGCTTTTTTTCTTTCTTTCTTGAAAAGATTAACTTACAGCAGGCAGTGTCTCTTCTGGAGATAAAAACAAAATAAAACACCCTTTAGGGTTAGTTTAGGACCCAAACAAAGAACGCCAAACAAAAGATCTCCTATTGTTGGCTCCACACTTTTCTCAAAGTAATACTGTTAACAAAACAGTGGTACAGTGCACAAGAACCAGAATACTGAGAGGGCAAAGTCTGCATGAGAAGCTTGACCTTAGGGGATAAGTAGGTTATAAGCAAAGGTTTTGGAGCATAAGATTCACGTATCACTGCATGGCATCAGACATGTCTTACTAAGGAAAATTGATGCACCAGACCCTGATGTACCATGGCACTAAAGGCTGAAAAGAAATTAACACTGGTTAAATTTAGCACTAGAATACACAAACTGAAGCACGTGGCAAACAACAAAAATTCTACAGTATGTTTCTTATCTATTCGGCCAATGTGTGTGTGAGTGTGGTAAAATACTCTCTGTGTTGAAATAGGATCATATCACTGGGAAACATTTAGGTGGCAAGGGAGGAACAGTGAAGGGAGAAACCATGACACAAATGGCAAGTGATATGCTTCCAGTAGAAGTGCTTTTCTTGCCGAAGTCTAAAGAAGCTGTAGGGCAACAGGCATCTGAAAGCCCGAAGAGCAAGAATTAATAAATGATGATCATTATAGTAAACTGAGATGGATCTTCAGCTGTTTGCTGGTAAGAGAATGAGATCTTATACTCAGGATGGTGTTCTTTGGCTTAGTTGTAGAAAGGTTTTGAGAAAATAGCCTCCTGACTTCTTTTCAGAAGAGGCCAGCATCTCCTTTCTTCTGCTCACTGTAATAGTTGTTGGGAGGGACAGCTTTTTTTTTCTTGACCCTAAGAAAATCCTTCATCAGTTCTTCAAACTTCAGTGACACTGTCCACAAATATCATTATCCAAATGGCTTGCTGTGGTGTGCTTATCCCCTATTATGATGGCTCCATGCTATTTTTTAGAAATAAAATACTTGTGCAGAATTTTGCCATTAGATGTAGGTAGACTATGGGATGCAATGAGATCCACACTTCAAAGATCCAAACTTTCTAAGTGTCCATGCTTCTCCCAATGAAACAAACTGATGATTTTTCTCAAGCACAAAGATGACTCTTCTGTGGGTAGAGGAGACACTTACTGAGAACTGATAATTCTTTTTCAAGTGTTAGTGCAGAGGTAATCATAGCTTGGTATCTTTTAATTGTGAGGTCCATCAAAAGGTGGGGCTCTTTCATATCCAAGAAGCAAGCAGTTAACAAAAGAATTAAGGTCTTGTAGGTCATACAGGAAATTTTTTCATAACCAGGTTATGTATGATAAGCCAATCTCCCAAGTCAGGTTATTTCAGATGAGCCAATTCCCAGTGACTTTCAAAGTGGTACCAAGCTTAACAGACTTTACAAATAAATATATGAAGAAAACTCTCTGCTGTGTATCTGACATTGACGAGTTGATTCTATTTGTTTTTCTTTAGGTTGTAAGGAAAAGTTTTGAAAATATAGTCTTCTTTATACAACTTGGAGGTCAAATTTATGTAGAGTATGCTCCAAGGCTTAGGCTTGGTTTGCCAAGATGGGGTATGAAACAGAGAAATAAGGCACACCCAGAATCACGATCCAGTCTTTGAAGAACTATTGTTTAGTATCTATGATAGATAATTTGCATGGCAATGTACTCCAAAGAGTCCAGTGAAGTGGCCCAAGGGTTAAATGAAGACTGAAATGTGATCCAGAGCAGAGCTCCCTCATGCAGAGTTCTGTGCTTGGCTGAGCCAATACTGTCAGAATTATACACTGACAAGCTGAAGTCATTGGAGACACATTACTGAATACAGAGCAAAGCCAGCAAACCTGGGGTTTACAGAGACATTTGAAGAGGTGATAATCCTGTGAAAACTTCCAAAGATACTTGGCTATTTTGACATTCTAGGTTAAAGTCCAGTAAAACAGTGTTATGAAGGTCTTGCCAGCATGCTTAAAAACAATTTTCTTATTAAAAGAGAGCCCTAAAGACATAAAGGTGTAGTTTATGGAAATACTTGTCATAGTGTCATTTTGGTGAACAACGCATGTCCCTAAGACTAGGGACACACAATTATTAATACACTGGTATATTTGGAATACCTCAAGGCTTTGACTAGATGAGCATGTACCTAGAGAGAGCCAGTGTTCACCCTGAGAAACCATTAGACCCTTCCAGATTAACCATCTGTCCACTTTTTATATTTTACTTATGTTCTACCAGTGTATTTTAAGAGATAAGACATGACTGTATCACCGACTGAAATGTTAGCATTGACAATAAATTTAATGTTTAATGCTCGACTTGTCTGCCCTGCCTTATTTTTTTTGGGGGGGGGGGGTAGTATTAGAGACTAAACTCTCAGGCTCTCACACATGCTGGGCAACCATTCTATACTCAGCTATGTTCTCCACTTCCTTCCCTATTTTTGAAAGCAAAGATCTAGAATTCTATCCAGATTTTAGGTGGGATATAGAACAAGTTCATTAAATATGACTGACTTTCTTTCCTGAAGCAAAGACATACGACAACTGCATCAAATAAATAACAAGCTAAGGAACCCAGTTAGGCACGTATCACCAAAGGGAAAGCTGATTTTTAACAGACTTTGAATTAGCCTAGATGTTCCTCCTATGGGAAGCCACAACCCTATCCAAACCCAAGTGAAATTATTTTAGAACTTAGTTCTGAGGAAAGCGACATTTTTAAGATGTACACAAAGGTGACTTCTACATTCATTATCTGGTAAAAAGAATATATATGGAAGGGTCTACAGGTGTTCAGGGTCTCACTACTGCATTCGATTCACAGCGATCTGCCTGTTTACAGTCTCCCAAGAGCTGGGATTACAGGCACGTCACCACTCCCAGTCTCAATTGCTGTCTCAGTGCACTCTACGGGGGTGGGGCTGGCACTGCGCAGGGATTGAACCCAGGGCCCCTGAGCCTGCTTGCAGATGCTTTAATCCACTGAGCTATTTGGCCGACCCAAGGAGTTCATTTTAAAAAGCTCTCTGGTGAAATTTATGTTTATAGAGGGGCTGTTATAAAGAAAGCATGTTATTTCTTCCTTTATAGAAACTATGGAATTACATTTTAGGTTGGGATGAAATTAATCTCTTTAATACCCCAGCAATAGCTAATACCCCAGCAATTGGGACTCTAACCACGAAGCTGGCAATTTCCCTATAATTGGAATGTTTGTTGAGTATTTATAGTCAACTGGAAATGTTAAATCATCTGGTTAAGAATCATTACTAGGATATAAAACTCCCTCAAAATACATGAGAAACAAGAACTACTTTGTATTCTGCAGTGTGTATGTTTAGACCTTCAAAAATACAGATACTACTATCTAGAGATCACAAATATCACTGAGATAACAGAAAAGGGGGAAGAGTTTTAGAAGTTGTGACAAAATCTTTGCAGTTCACACAAATTCATACTCTGGCAAGTCATTGAGTTCAGAAACATACACATTATCTATCTCTGGAAATAAGACAAGCCAGTTAGCAACTACAGCTTCCAATGGGAGCCCCATATTTCTGACCATTAGCTACAAATTCTCAGTCACTCCTATGCTGTGTTTACTGGGACAATTAGGAAAGGAATACAAATGGGACTGCCCAATATCTGCAGCACTATTGGATGTAGATGAATGGAAACATGTTATACAGAATTGAATTTGCTTATGTTCAGGCTACACACATATATAACAAATCAATCCAGTGGGTATTAACTTGGAAGCTGTAGGCATTTTTTACCATGTTAGAATAACAATTCTATTCTAACATCCCTTTGGTAATAAAACTAATGGATGGTCATGGCATCCACCTGATACCTGTAGCTGTGGTGTTGGATTCAACTCTTCTGTATAGGCAGAATAGACGAAGAATGTAACACACAAGCCATTCTTTGCTGTAATTTTGTCCTCAAGCAGGACTGCTATTATGTGCAGCAGTTCAGTTACTTGGCTGTACCCTCAACACAAATTAGAAAGGATGAATAAAAATCTCTCAATATATAAAAGAACTGCTTTGTATTCTTCAATGTGTGTGCATGTGTGTATGTGTGCGCGCGTGCGTACTTAAACCTTCAAAAATACAGATACTATTATCTAGAGATCACAAGCATCACTGAGGTAGCAGAAAAGGGCAAGGTTACCAACACAAATTAGAAATCACTGTAGTGTTCAGCTCACTGTAAAAAATGTAATTTACCGTGAGATGTAGCTTAGATAGGTAGTTTTTGTGAAAAATCGGGGTTTTACCTAGAGGCAAAGGCAAAATCCACACTGAGCATCCATTTTAGCCTTGAAGAGACACCAGATATGGAATGTCTTATCTATCTGCATTCCAGATAAAACTGGACACAGTGCTTCCACTTGTGTGCTACCATGAAACCAGAAACTTTGGATATAATACATTCATCTTCATTGTAAATGGTAACATTAGTAACATTCCCTCATTGACAGAATGGACCAATTTAATTCATATCTTGAGGGTGCACATCAGGACTAGGTCTGTTTTTGATAGTGAAAGGGAAAATGCTATTTCCAAGAGAGCTAAGAAAAAGGGAGACTTCTGAGAGGTGGAGTGTTTTGCCCTTTTTATTTCCCCTCAAACAGAAACCCAAGCATGCGAGCAAACAGGGGATCTGCAGCACAGGCACAGCAGCAATCTCTCAAGCAGCTCTTTCCGTAAACCTGGGTAACATCTGGACCAGCAGCCATTTGGAATGAAGAGTCGAATCTCTGCTGCCTGCTACAATGCAGTATGGCACACACCAACGACCCTGGGGCGCTCCTTCTGCTCTGGAGGCTCCCAGTGACACGTGAGCTGGGGAAAGACAGAGGTTTATCCTCTTCAATTGCCTGCAACTCATGTTGCAAGCTGAACTTGCTGAGTTTGTCACCGAAAACACAAAGCTTCCTCTGATCTCCTGATGTGTGTTTAAAAAAAGCAGCAAGGCCCTTCATACAAGGTTCATGTTCTTATTGTTTGCTTGAGCGTTTCTGATTTGTTGGGGGGAAGAAAAGACCCTTGATGCATGAAGCTGGGCTTAACTCCCCAGAGCCCAACTCTCCCAAGGTAACTCACTGCTTCAGGGTACTTTACCTTCGTGTAGGGCTGGGTCTTGATGGAGCCGTATTCATATTTCTTCTTTCCGCTGCCTTATTAATATCTGTAAAGAATAATCAACCCATCTGTTCAATGCTATGGAATAAAAACAAGATCATCAGCACATTTTAAATGAAAGCAACAACAAAAAAATTACAATGATAACCAGATGGTGTAAGAAAATCCATTCAGCAGAGACAGACTGTCACTTGGACAATTTTTATTATTACGTTAAGGCAGTACATTGTCATAGCTTGATAAGAATGTTCCTCAGTTTTCTAGGTGACACAGTTTAAAACTGATTTTGTTAATGCTAAAATTCTGCCAAGCTCTACAAGTAACATTCCCGCTCCAGAGAGAGCAACACTGTTTTCTAAACCAGTGAAGAGCCAGCGCTAATATTTCCACCCCCTTGGGTGGGGAACAAAGACAAGGAAGGTTGGTGGAGGTATAGCAAATACAATTTTATTTTATGTTACAAGGAAGTAACAGCTATAATCCATTGCTTTAAAATTCCAGTATTTTATGAAGCAGGGTCTCCTTTTTTAGGGGAAGGGGTTTCACTGGGAAATAAACCTAAGGGTACTCCACAACTGATCTACATCTGCAGCCTTTTTATTTATCTTAGGCTCTTTCTGATATTGCCCAGATTGAACTCAAATCATACTCCTTCCTACCTCAGTCTCCCAAGTAAGCAGCATAACAATAAGTGCGTGACAGAATGCTTGGACTGGGCCTCTTTTCAGTGTACCTTGTGTTGCATTCCGTTCTGCAGTATTTTCCAGAATGACATGTAGGAAAGAACGTTAATTTTTGGTTGCAATCAAAGAATATGATCTGCTAGTATCTACAATCTTCAGAGATAACTACCTAAGAATAAGCATTGTCATTTGGTATAGTAGGACTAGTTTAAAAAGTGCCCTTCAAAAGATGCACTCATTTCATTTGGAAGAGTTAAA
>PVKN010002565.1:0-41678 GCA_004027915.1 Capromys pilorides | reverse complement strand
TCCCAAGAGGGCAAGGATTTCTACGCGGACCTAGAGAGCAAGGTGGCCGCCCTGCTGGAACGGGCTCAGTCTGCCTGCCAGGCACGAGAGGCTGCCCGCCAGCAGCTCCTGGACCGGTGTGTGTGAACCCTGGCTGCCTCACAGGTGGCTCTGCCCGGGTGGGCCAGGCTTTTGGGAGTGATCTTCTTGCTTGTCTTTCCCAGAGAGTTGAAGAAGAAGCCGCCTCCGAGGCCCACTGCCCCGAAGCCACTGCTGTCCCACAGGGAGGAGAGTGAGGCCACAGAGACTGGTGACCTGCCTGAGGAGCTACGTAGCCTGCCCCCCGACATGGTGGCGGGTCCACGGCTGCCCGATGCCTTTCTGGGAGCCACTCCCCCACTGCATTTCACACCTGGTCCCTTCCCCAGCCCCACTGTCCCAGGCCCCCACTATGTCCCAGGTACACTCCCCCCTGGTACCTATGCAGGCCCCAGCCAACTGCTGCAGGCCAGGGCCTCAGAGCCCCCTGCTGTGCCTGTGGTGCCCTCACCTGTCCTCTACCCAGCCCCCTCCTATACCCCCGAGTTGAGGCTTGTACCCCATTCTTCCCCACAGCATGGCATGGGGAGCAGCCCCTATGGGGTGGTGGGGCTACCCCATGCTACCACGGGCCTGCCCTCTGCCCCTCCGCCGCAGTTTTCAGGCCTTGAGCTGGCCACCATGGTTCGGCCGGCCACCACCACTGTAGACAGTGTCCAAGCCCCCATTTCCAGCCACCTGGTGCTGCGGCCTAGCCCTGGTGGCACGCCTCAGCCCTGCTTCCCCTCACAGCCACCCCAGCCCATGCCCTACACATACCCAGTTGGGACCAAACAGCCCCTCCCAGCACCCCCAGCTCAGCACCCCTTCTCTCCTGGGGTACCCACAGGGTTGCTCCCACCACCAGGCACCAGCATTGGCCTCCAGCCACATCCTTCCAGGGCAGCATTTGGGCCTCTGCCCCCTCAGCAGCCCCTTCCCTTTCAGCAGGCACACGTCTTCCCACCTCAGGCCCCTGGAGTCCTCCCCTCACAGCCCCCATACCCTTATCCACCCAGGCCTTGTGTTCTCCCCCAGCCCCCCACTACATTGCGTACTCAGCTCTACCCTGGCCCCGCCCCAGAGGCCCTGCAGCCCCAAGCAGGGGCTCTGCCCTTCACGAGCTCGGCCCCCCCCCAGCCTCCCCACCCACCCCTGGCTTATGGGCCTGGGCCTTCTCCCAGGCCCTTAGGCACCCAGGTGGCCACAGTCCCTATGCGTGGCCCTACCCCTGCTGGCCAGCTCAGTCCTAGCCCTCACCTGGTGCCTTCACCTGCGCCGTCTCCAGGTCCTGGCTCGGCGCCCCCTCGCCCCCCCACAGCAGATCCACCCACATGTCCACGCCGTGGCACTGCTGCCGCAGACCTGCTGTCATCCAGCCCTGAGAGCCAGCACGGGGGTGCACAGCCTCCTGGGGGTGGGCAGCCCTTACTGCAGCCGACCAAGGTGGATGCGGCCGAGGGCCGCCGCCCGCAGGCCCTTCGTCTAATTGAGCGGGATCCCTATGAACATCCTGAGAGGCTCGGGCGGTTGCAGCAGGAGCTGGAAGCCTTCCGGGGTCAGCTAGGGGACGTGGGGACTCTGGACGCAGTCTGGCGGGAGCTGCAGGAAGCGCAGGAACAGGATGCTCGAGGCCGCTCCATCGCTATTGCCCGCTGCTACTCTCTGAAGAATCGGCACCAGGACGTCATGCCCTATGACAGCAACCGCGTGGTGCTGCGCTCGGGCAAGGACGACTACATAAATGCCAGCTGTGTGGAGGGGCTGTCACCATACTGCCCACCCTTGGTGGCCACCCAGGCTCCACTGCCCGGCACAGCTGCTGACTTCTGGCTCATGGTCCATGAACAGAAAGTGTCTGTCATTGTCATGCTGGTGTCAGAGGCTGAGATGGAGAAGGTGAGTGGTGCGTGGTAAGGTGGCTGTTCCAAGGGCAGAGCAAGCAGTGGGCAGGACTAGACTCACTGTGCTCCTTGGCCTCTTAGCAAAAGGTGGCACGCTACTTTCCCACGGAGCGCAGCCAGCCTATGGTGCATGGAGCCCTGAGCGTGGCACTGAGCAGTGTGCGTGCCACGGAGACCCATGTGGAACGTGTGCTGAGCCTGCAGTTCCGTGACCAGAGCCTGAAGCGCTCCCTCGTGCACCTCCATTTCCCCACGTGGCCTGAACTGTGCGTCCCCTGGCTGGGGCAGGTGGGCTGACGGGTTGGGGCTTGTGCCCAGGACTGGGCTCTAGCATTTACTGCCCTGCCCTGCTTCTAGAGGTCTGCCAGACAGCCCTGGCAATCTGCTTCGCTTCATCCAGGAGGTACACACACATTACCTGCACCAACGGCCCCTGCACACGCCCATTGTCGTACACTGCAGGTAAGGCAGCTGCGGCTGTTGCTGCCACGGTGGGCTGCCCTCCTTGGCTTCTTGGCCCAGCCTTACTGTTCTCTCACAGCTCTGGTGTGGGCCGCACAGGCGCCTTTGCACTGCTCTACGCCGCTGTGCAGGAGGTGGAGGCTGGGAACGGCATCCCTGCGCTGCCCCAGCTGGTGCGCCGCATGCGGCAGCAGAGGAAACACATGCTGCAGGAGAAGGTAAGCAGTGGGTGGGGCAGCTGGGCGGTACATACGTGTACACATGCACACACACAACTGACCGTGCCCCTGCTCCCTACAGCTGCACCTTAGGTTCTGCCATGAGGCGGTGGTGCGGCATGTGGAGCAAGTCCTACAGCGCCACGGCATGCCCCCACCCTGTAAGCCCCTGGCTGGTGTTGGTACTGGCACAAACCAGAAGGTGAGGTAGCTTTCCTTGGTGGAGTGGGCTGCAGCCTTGCCTCCTGGCCTTACCTCCTCTCCCTCCTCCTCAGAGCCAGCTGCCCCAGGACTCCCAGGATCTAGTCCTTGGTGGTGATGTGCCCATCAGCTCCATCCAGGCCACCATTGCCAAACTTAGCATCCGGCCTGCCGCAGGCATGGACTTCCCGGCCACTATGCAGGCAGGCACTGCAGAGAGCCTGGACCTGGCACCTGCAAGCCTCCCTGAGCCTATGCCTGCCCCTTCTTCCCCACCACCGCTCTCCTCACCTGTGCCCGAGGCTCCCCAGCCAGAGGAGCACCAACCAGCGCCTGAACCCCCGAGTGCGGGGCCCCCATCCTCATCCCTGGAGCTGCTGGCCTCCCTGACCCCGGAAGCGTTCTCCCTGGACAGTTCTTTACGTGGGAAACAGCGCATGAACAAGCAGAGCTTTCTCCAGGCACACAGTGGGCAGGGCCTGCGCTCCGCACGGGCCCCTGATGATCCCCTCAGTCTTCTGGATCCGCTCTGGACCCTCAACAAGACCTGAGCTGCCTCTGCTGGGTGTCACTACATCATCCTTGCCTGCTCCTGTGCCTCAGCCCCACCTAGCCTAACACAGTGGCCTGAGTTCAGGCTTTGTCACTGTGGGACCTGGTGTTTTTCAGCTCTTTGCTATTAAAATAAACCAACCTATTCTGTGGCCAGTGTCTGTCCACTGCTGCCTCCTCAGCTCAGGAACACAGGATAGACTGATGACAGGTGGTCATGCCTCGTCTTAACTCATGACCCCTTCTTGAGCAGGGAATGACATTAAGCATCTCCAGCCCCAAGCACGTCCTTTTTTAAAAAGGGAATGACATTAAGCATCTCCAGCCCCAAGCACGTCCTTTTTTAAAAAGTTTAATCAGTCTGGGAGCAGGACAACTCAAGAGAACAGCTGCCAGGAGAGGTTCTGCTCCTGCCCTCGCTGTTCTGGGCCAGGTGTGCTTGCCCCACACAGCACCACTTGCCCTCAGTCGAGCTTCTCCAGCACAGAGGGCACATACACCAGGCTGAGCTCACTGCCAAAGTTGCACACGATGGCCGCATTGTCCAGCACCAGGATCTGGCGGGCCGGCTGGGCCTCACTGTTCTTTCCCAGATACACAGTCTGCAGTAGGTCCCCATAGTTCAGGTCCCAAAAGGAGACGCAGCCCTGGCCACCAGTCACTAACAAGTTGTCAGAGATGACACCCAAGCTTGCACCACAGCCAAGGTCCTGGAAGGCAAGGTGGGGTGCTTAGGGTCCAGGATTTGGAAGCCCAGCCCTGGCCCCAACCCCACGCCCACCTTGCCTGCCCACCTGCTGAATGGAATAGAGTTTGATGCCTGTGCTGCGATCCCAGATGCTGATGAGGTCATCCAGGCCACTGCTGATCACACAGGAAGCGGTGCAGGTAAGAGACGTAACATCGCCACGGTGAGCAAACATGTGGCTGACCCGGCTGCCTGTCAGCATGTCCCACAGGCAGATGGCCCCATCCTGTCCTCCACTGGCCAGCACCATGGTCTGGGGAAGAGGTCCAGGGAGACTAGGTCATCACTTCCCAGACCTCTGGGGAATCAGGCAGTGAGGGCTGCCAGTGTGCTTCCCCTCCCAGCTGCCATTCCTGACCCCTTACTTGGTCAACGTAGACACTTGTGATGGCCCCCGAGTGGCCCTGCAGCGTGAAGAGGCAACACGAGTCCTCCAGACGGAACACCTGGGGTGGGACAGGTGGCTCTGGGCTTTCCTGAGGTAGGAGACACCCTGGGTGGTGCCTCTAGCCTCCCATAGCCTGTGCAATACTCACCCTCAGGGTGTGGTCCTGGCTCCCCGTCACCAGGCGCCCAGCAGCGGCCTTCAGGGCTGTGATGGGCTTCTGGTGTGCACAGGGCACAGTGTGGGTCAGGCGGCATGCCACCGTGTCGCTGCCACTCTGCAGGGAGGACAGAGAGCTGCCCCGCCCTGGGGTCCCTGAGGACAGCAGGCCAAGTAAGGAAGTCTGGAAGAAGCACCCAGGTACTCTCTGTTACCCCACCCAAGTCTCTCACCTCGGAACTGCAGTGGGCTAAAGACTGTGTGAGTCTCCAGGGAGAAGAAATCCAAAGAACCATTGAGCCGAGCGGCCACAACCCTGGAAGAGGGGTGCAGATGGCTCTCCTCAGTAAGATGTGGGGACAAAAGAAAGGGGCTGGCCAGCTCAGGAGGGGGCTACAGCCATGGCACACAGCACAGGGCACTGACAGCAGGACTGAGCTGCACCTGTTACCCAGTGCTGCACCTCCAGGTCTTCCTGTGTCAGTGAAGAGAACTGCCCACCTCACAGGGTGGCTGCCAGAGTCACATGCATCCTGTGTGTATGTGCACTAGAGCACAAAAAGCAACTAAGCGGAGCACCCAAGTGACCTGATGGAATGAAACTCAGGTCGTGCAGGTGGAAAAGAGGGCCTGAGATGGGCTGCTGCGTCCATAGAGAAGCAGCCTGCTCTATTTTCTCATTCCACAAAGAAATGAGCGTGCTCTCTGTACCAAGAGCCATGGCCCCAGAGCCATACAGTGAGGCATGATGTTACCACCTGAGCCAGAGGATGGGAAGACCCAGGGAACCACCCCTGGGCACTGCTGGCCAGAGGAGACACTGTGCTAAGGCGCACAGGCAGCCAGTAGTGCCAGCCAGCAAGGAGGGGCCACAGAGCTTGGCAGCCTGGAGGTAGGGAGGACAGAGGCCTGGGCCAGAGTCCCTGCGATGACAGAAGAAAGCTATCAATGGGCAGTGCTTAGGGTGAGGATCCTCTTCCCCCAGCAAAGGTTCCTTCAAGCTCTAGCTCTGTGACCCTGGATGCCACCAACAGCCAGCAGCAGAGTCAGCAACTTAGCAGGTGCCAAGGCCAGAGGCTGGGCCCAGCTGAGAACGCAGGTGCAGATGGTGGGGGCATCCACAGCCAAGGGAAGCAAGCACCCAGAATCCAGGGAGAATTTCCACAAGAAGCGGCAGTGCCCCACCCAGATGCCTAGACCCTGGGAACCCGGGACTCAGGAGGGTGAGAAAAGAAAATAGTACCTGAGCCCCACAGAAGGGCACCCCACTCACCTCCTGTCTAGGAAGACCAGGGCTGTGATGCCTGAGGAGGACACCTCACTGCTACAGCACAGCTCGCCCTCGATGGCATCCCACACCTGCAGTGAGTGCAGAGACTGAGCAGGGAGCCAGCGGGATCAGGAGAGGGGACAGGCAGTGGGGACCCGCACCTCCAGCCGGCCGCTGCTCCGCCCGACCACGAAGAGGCCACCCTGCAGCTCCAGGCTCCAAATGGAGCCATCAGCGCTAGGTGCCCAGGCTGGAGGGGGACTGTCTTTGTCCCATGCAGGGTCTTCGACGGGCGGCACTGGCACAGGCGAGGGTGGGCGGTGGGTAGGGCCCTCGCTGCGGCAGGCACGTTGCACTAGGCGGCCGAAGTCATAGCCCCGGGCGTCACACACACGGCTGCAACCTGTTCGGTGCCGCGGCTCTGGCTGTGTGGGCTTGGGTTGGGCCGCGAAGTCAGTATCGATGAGGCAGCTAAGATCCGGCTGGTCCCCAAAGAGTGCAGGTGGGGGACCACGGGGCCTACGGCGGCGTGGTGGGCTATCCTCTGTCTCCTGGGCACCCGCCTTCATGCCACCACCAGGCAGCTGTGCCCAGCGCTCCGGGACATCTGGGCCTCCACCTCCTTCACTTTCCTGGCGCTGCCTGCATGAAAGTGGAGGGAGGTGGTGAGGGAAGAGGACAGAGGAGCTGGTGGGGACACAGGGACAACCTGGGGTGGGGATGACACCTACCCAGGGCGTGGGATGCGTGTGAGGCAGTCTCCAGTCTGCGCGTCCCACACGCGCACGTGGCCTGCCAAGCAGCTGCTCACAAGCAACATCCCGTCACTGGCCAGACACTCAATGTCCTGCAGGAAAGTGAGCATGGTGTGGGGCAGGGGTTCCTGTCCCCTCCTCTGGCCCGCCCACCCACTCACTGGCTGCTCACCATGAGGTGGCCGCGCAAAACCAGCGGCATGATCTCCGTCTCAGGTGGCGTGTACCCGTAGTCATCACAGGGCAGCTCCCCGCGGCGCCTCCGGCCACTACTCCCGGGCTGTCCATAGTCACGTGGGCACAGCACGCGGTAGAGGCAAAGCAGCAACAACACGAGCGCAATGCCAGCCGCAAGCCCCAGTGCGGCCACCCTGTGCCATTGAGGGCGGGAGAGAGAGAGGAGGCAGTGAAGGGAGTGCGCGCACAAAACCCAAGAGCCCACTTCCCACGTCAGCTGCACCCATGTCGCCGCTCACTTGTACAGCGTGACATCACCAGGCACCTGAGCCCCGCCTGGCCCAGAGGCCTCCCAGAGCCCAGGGGGCATGGGCGCATGAGGTGACCAGGTGCTGCGGCCGTCCTGTGGGTGCCGCCCCTCCAGAGCCTCCCTAGGGTTCAGGTGCAATGTCACTGGGATGACGGGCAGCAGGCTGATGTACCTGTGGGGCGCACAGACTTATACCTCCTATCCCAGGTGGGCACCTCCTCCCCTCCCACTCCCAGCAACCCATTGCCTCCCACCTTGGCAGGACAGGAGAAGGAGGGCAGCAGGAACCAATGGCTCCCCAGCCCTCCAGCCTCATGCATAATTGCACTCCGTTCTTCTCTGTGATGAGGGGTACCCCGTGTGAGCCAACAGGTGGCAGTCGCCCAGCCCTCACCTCTTGGCTAGCGTGACATTGTAGTAACTGAAGAGCGTGGGCCAGTGGCGGAAGGACAGCTCCCGCCAGAGCTCCTCATCCTCAGGCCCCCAGGTCACCTCTGGCACTGGGCCGTCTTGGACGCTCTCTGCCGGGCCCACAGGCTCAGGCTGCTCACCAGGCAGTGTGTGGTTCTCGGGAAGCCGCGGAGCATCCGGTGGAAAGATGGAGAAGGCAGGGTCTGGGTGGCTGGCAGGTAGCACGCTGCTGGGCACAGGCATGGAGGCCAGGGGGCCTTCCCCCAGCGGGCTCTGCTCTGTCACCTGGGCAGCTAGGTAGGTGCGCAGCCCTGCTGGGTCTGTGTACACCAGGATGCCGATCCAGACAACAGTGCCCGCCTGCAGGTGTGGGGTGCTGTCAGGCCTGGGGGAGCAGTGCGCCTCCCCATGGCCACTGAAGGGCTGGGTCCCCTTCACAGAGTGGCTCACCCGGGGTTGGACACTGTCTACCTCATCTCTACCCTCCAGAGGTACCACAGAACTGCAACATTCTCAAATCAGCCTGGCCTGAGGGTCCCCCTGCCTGACCTATGCCAGAGGCCCCAAAGGGCCTCAGCTTCACCCTTTCCTGGCTCCCTGCAGCCAGTGTGGCAAAGCTGGTTCACTCTGTGGTGGCCAGAGACCTGCGGCCCAGGGTCTGCATCCTGGCTGCCTGTCCTGGGCCCCCTCTCTTCAGAACACACCAGGATCAAGGCAGGGAGGACATGACAAGCAGTGTCCACAGTAGGTACCAGGGAGCCACAACCCAAGAGTGCAGGAGTGACAGGTACCATGATGAGGCGCTGTGCCAGGCGGGTGCGGGCCAGGAAGTAGACAACACGAAGCCGCTTGGGGAGCCGCAGGTTTCGGAAGGAGGATGGCTGCAGCGTGATGGTGTGAGGCGTGGATGGCCGAGCAGCCAGCTGTCTCTCGTAGCGTGCTGGCCGCCCCACAGGCTTAGTAGGGGGCAGGCAGGCCTCGGCAGGCAGCCGCTTGTTCAGGTCCGCTAGCTGTCGAAGTGCAGGGGCAGGTCTCAATCTGGGTGCCTTGGCCACAGCCTGGGAGCACAGGGCACAGCTGGGCACCACTCCTACCTCCATGCGGCGAATGTCAATGGACAGGACGGTGGTAAAGAACAGCATCTGGAGGAAAAAGTCAGACACCAGGCCCACGACTGCGAAGAGACAGAACTCCTGAAATAGAGCACATGCCAGGTGCTGTGAGCACAGGCCAAGGGCAGGTCACTGCAGAGCACAGGGAGCCCCGCTGTCACTGAGTGCTCTCTGTTGCCACCAGGGAACAGCACATGCCCCTCACATGGCCTCTGGTGCCCCTGGCAGGAAGTGAGCACTCATGTGCTGCCTGGCTATGCCCATACTGGCCCAGAAGAGAGAGAGAGAGACGGCAGGACGGATGGGGTCCGTGCTCAACTGGTACAGGGCAACTCATCCCTGGGCAGCACTGCACATTCCATCCAACCTGGTGGAGACCCCAGCACACGGTGGACACAGCAGCACTGATGTCTCTCCCAGAGCCTCATCCCCAGCATCTCTGCCCAGAACTCACAGGCAGCGGGCTGTGGCCTCACCTGGATGGCAGGCACGAGCGTGAAGTAGCCAATGAGGATGATGCCCAGCTCGGTGGCCATGTTCTTCATGATGGACCAGCTCTCGCTGCTCAGGCCTGCAGGGTGACCACAGCAAGGCCTCAGGGGCAGCCATACCACCCAGCTCCCCAACTCGGCCACTGGGCAGGCAGAGGGAGGGGCAGGGCACCAAGCCAGCCACTGTGCAGTCAGCACATGCCTGCCTGCTGCCAGCCCCAGCCAGCCTGGACCCCAGTCCTCACTGTGGCGTCAGGCTGCAAGTTCCAGGCAGGCTGGGACTTTTACCTCATGGCTTCTGTGCCCACACTGCACAGGGCCAAGCCACCAAAGGACAGAGTGACAGGATGAAGGGGCAGCCTCGGCCGTTCTTCACCAGCAAGGCCCTGGCTGTCTTGAGCACCCCAGTGCCCACTGGGAGGCAGGAAGAGCAGGCCTAGCCATGGTCTAGACAGCAGGCCACCCCAAACATGAGTCCCTGACTGAGCGAGCACAGAGAACAGCCAGGTGGCCATGGGCCTCAAAGGCCATGGTAACAAGAGGCAGGGCCTGAGGACACAGCAACAAGAGGACCAGCGTCACCACACACCCCAGCTACCTTGGGCAATCCGCAGCTTCACCTCCAGGTCCACTGGGGTTGACACCACTGACTTGGTGAGCACGAGCACATTTTCAAAGCCGATCACCACCACCAGGTACGGGAAGATCTCACTGGGGACGAGGAGGGCGAGGGTGGTGCTTGGCCTTTCAAGCATGCACTGGGCAGAAGGCCTCGCTCCTAGCGGAGGGAGGCTTCACTCACACCCTGCTGCGCTTCCGGGGAGGGGGGTGCTAAGAGCCTCCCTACAGGGCTGGCACCCAGCCCCGTCCCCTCCCCACACAGGTGAAGTGCCGGGCAGCTGCCTGCTCTCCTGGCCCCTTGCACACCAGACTCCATGCACATCTAACTCCAGGCCACACCACACAGAGGGCGTGAGGCCAGCCTAAAGGTACAAGGCTTTGCTGGGAGGGGAGCAACTGCTGCTTCGGGGACGGGCTGGGGCGTGAACCCAGGGTTCCGCAGGCAGCAGACAGTGCTCCTCTGCTCCCACCTATCTGTTCTGGTATTTTTAGAGGGAGGTTACTATGCTATCCAGGTTAAAGCTACGTGGCCCAGGCTGGACTGGAACTGCCCATCTTCCTGCCTCAGCTCTACTGTGCTTAGCAGAGCAACTGCTCCTAAAGGACTCTCCTGACAGACTAAGGAAGGCATGGAAACCCTGGGAGTGAAGACTGAGAGGGGGCCACAGGGGAAAGCCCCAAGGAATAGGACCCCCAGGCACCTCGTACTGGGCATGTGTCTGACGTGGGAGGCCCTGGCTTCAAGCCCTAGCACCATAAAAAGGGGCTTTCTCCATGAGCTGCCTGACCAGTCCAGGCTCGAAGGAGCAGACCTGAGGGGCAGGCAGGCAGGGCCTGACCAAAGCCGGGAACCCAGCTGAGAGCGCCTCCACGCAGACAGGAGTACAGCAAGGAAAAGGCCAAGCAGCAGTGCCCCTGGACCTCACACACGGCTTATGCTAAAACATGGGGAGAATTATGCTACATTATTTATGTGTGCCAAGTCCCCTACTAAGAAGAAACACACTCATATACACACATACAACACACACCACATAAACGCTCTCTGTGTACAACACATAACCACACCTTATATGTTGTGTACACACATTCGTGTGGATATACCGCACATACCCACACATACCAACATAGGCCAGGTGCTTCAAGGCGAAGAAATGCACCTCCTAAATGCCAGAAAAAACAAGGTGAAGACAGGGGTCCAGGAAAGGCTGGGTGCCTGGGTATACATGGCTCAGGCCCAGAATCTGCTGGAGACCTACCCGCCATTGAGTGTGGGTGTCAGGCCGAAAAGCGTGCAGAGCCCCACGGACATGAGCAGCGAGCTGAGCACTGTGACCACGGCAGCCAGGGCCAGCCCCCACTTGGACTTAACCATGTCGATCTTGCCTGGAGGGTGGGAGAGCAGAGATGGCACTTCAGGGCAGCCCACAGGCACTGTGCCCTAGCTACCAGGATGGGGTGGTACCCCAGTTACTCAGAGGAAAGCACAGCCTGGACACCCGCTGTCTCATAGACACACACACAACCCTGGACCTTAATCTGGCGGGCCCTCTCATGAGACCTGTGAGGAGCCCCAGAGCCCTGTCTGGGTGGGAATGAAGCCCCAGCTCTGGGCCACCTCTGCCCAGCCACCTCCAGAGGTGAGGAAGCAGGGGTTGGGGTAGGGCCCCTCAGCAGGACCTACGAGTGGAAAAGTAGATGTAGGCGAACAGGATGATGTAGGTGGTGACCAAGGGGATGAGCTCAGCGATGCCAATCTCTTCCTTGAAGTGCACATGGACCAGGCTCTCCGCCCGAAGGCTGCAGTTGGGGCTGGGGTGCAGGAGCATGAGGCGGGCACGAAGGCTGCCCAGGAACCTGAGGACAAAGCAAATCCCTAGAGGGCCCACCAGGGCCTCCTTCCTATCATGTCAGGAGGAGCTCCTCCAAGGCAGCTAAGCATCTCAGTGGTTTCCTGGGCACTAAAGAACTATAGGATTCACTCCTTTCCTGATCTATCACACCACTCTGCCAAAGTTGGTGCCCAGAGCATGCAGCTGCCAGAACATCAGCCCCAGCCTTTGTCCTCATTCTCAGGCAGCTGCCAGGCCCTCCCCACTCAGATGCAGCAGACAGTGCCTTCTAGGCTAACAGAAACATTTTTGCATGGACCTGAAAACCATCTGAACCTCAACCAGAATAGGCACCCTCAGACTTCATGTCACCCACCAAGTGGCCAGGAAGCCAGAGCCCGACCCCTTACTTGGCATGGTAGTGCTGGAAGACCAGGGTGATCGTGTAGGACACCATCCTCCTCTTCTTGTAGAGGCTTACCCCACTATACTTCCCAGGAACACCGAACAGCAAGTCTGCGGGGAGCGAGCACTGGCGTGGGACCACAGCCGTGGCAGGGCTACTAAGACTCCCTCCCCAAGGACAGGGGAGACCTGGGCTGCCAGAGAATACAACCCGGGAGTAGTGGTGGCCAAAGGAGCCCTGTGCCCAGCTTACCCTTGAGCGTGGCAGAAGTCTGCAGCGTCTTGGGCTCATGCTGGTGGATGGTCCCGATGATGTCAGGGTCGGCATGGAAGTGCTCCCGGTCATTCTGCCAGAAGTTCCCGGGAGATAGCAACAGGCAGCCATGCTCAGGAAGCAAGTTCCGGAGTTTCCGAAGGCCTGGCAGCAGGTCTGTCACCTGCAGACACACCTCCTCCAGGCTCCTGGTCCCAGAACTGTGTAAAGAGGGTGCAGTGCTGTGCCAGCCAGCAGAGGGCATGTCCACCGTGGGGCACTGTTTCTGGCTCCATGTGGCCTGTGTCTGAGCCTGGTATTTCCTGAGAGCCTCATGATGCAGGAAGGTATTTCAGGGTGGTCAACATCCAAACCAGTGCCCACCCCTCCTTCCAAGGGTATGTGTAGTGTGGCACCTGTCACCTAGAGGGGACACATACTGAAATACACTGGCCTACTTCTTGGCAAGGGTCAGGGGTCTGCTTAGAGTACCGAAGTCCCCATCTCTGCCATTAGCTAACTACGACCTGTAGGGGACACAGCCTCTGACACTAGCTTGCTCCAATACCCACTGATGAGCTAGAGATACCCACTGATGGGCTACCTGTAGAAGTGTCCCCAGGTACAGCCACCTCCCAGCTCTCAACCCATAGACCAGAGCCATGTGCATGATGGGCAAGGCAGCTGTCAGCCCGCTTGGCACAGCCTTGTCTGAGCCCAGGTGCTCACAGAACTGAATGCATAGGAAGGGTCCCAGCACAGCACACCTGCAGAATGGAGGACCAGGAGGCTGGCTCCCTCTGCCCTCCTTGCTTAACTTCTGCAGAGCTGACTGTGCCCACAGCTCAAGCTCTCCTTGTAGAGGGACCAGTGGCCCCCAGGATACCTGTCTCGCAGCACATGGTTCCGGATCTCCTCCACCAGCTGGAATGCCCGGGACAGAGGGGAGCGGAACACATCTACTGCCAGGAGATTCTTGTGCCAGGGCGATACTGAAGTCTTCACAAAAATCTGCTGGATGTAAGCCACCGGGGCACCCACGTACTGCAGGGGAAACGGCAGTGAGCAGTGGGGTCAGCTCTGCACAGCAGGCAGAAGCATAGCTCCACATCCCATGGGGGCCAAGCCTCTATTCTGCAGCAAGTGGGCACTGCAGCCCGGGCTCACTGCCCTGATTTCCTGGTGCAAGGCCCCTCTTATGGCTTCACTAGCTGCTCTCAGGCTGCAAGGGCAGAGGTGGGGTCAATGGCGGAGGCTTGGGGTAGGACAGTGGGCTCCTGAGGCCGGCCATCAAACCTAGCTTTAAACCCCAGCGCTGCAGCTGTCCAGCCTCAGGAACACTGCACTCCCTGGTCCCCATTTCTTTGAAGTGAAAGAAGACCAACAGGATACCTGCAGCAGCCCATGTCTGCATCCACCTTACCCACTGTACACTGGAGTGCGTCCACCCACGCAGTAATGAGCAGAGAAACACAAAGCTACATGCAGGGGCCTCCTCGTACTGTCCCCACACAGCCTCCTCCTGCACCTGAGGCACAGGACACTTATGTGTAGATCTACACTTATGTGTAGATTCCCACCCACAAGATGCAAGCAGATGAGCGGCTATGAGCATGAGGTGAAACGGGACAGCAGATTGGCTGGGCAGGTGATGAGAACCCCAGGGAAAATGAGGGGTGGGCCAGGGTGATGCTGGCTGAGCTACCTGCCCTTTAGTAGAAACGCTGAGTGTCTCTGAAGTGGAGGCACAGGAAAGGACAGGGCTGTCCCTGTTATCTCCATGCCTGTGTCACTGCCAGGGACCTCATGGCTTGGGGGCAGCAGCTCACCAGGGAATCACTGTAAGGCCAGGCCAAGGTGCTGACTCAGGCTGCAAGTCAGTGCCTCATGAACCCAAAACAACCTGGAGCCCTGGGGTCTTGGGGTAGCTGGAGAACAGAAACCTCCACCACCACACAGGGCTGGGCTCTGGGCTTAGCAGTGCTTGGTGACCACCTCACCCGACTCCCAAGAATGCACAGCTCTGGGCTTCCACACAGGACTTCAAAGTCACACTTCAAAGCCAGCTCCCCAAAGGGCTCGGGATGTTCTGCTTCCTGTTGGTAGGGTGCACACTGCCACCCCCTGGGGTTGAGCACAGGGCACCCCTCTGCATAGGCCTCGCTGTCCTCAGAGCCCCCAGCTGCCTGTGCTTTCAAGGCCAGCCTCAGTCATCCTTGCTAGCCAGGCCCCAGGTGCCTCTCTTCCACACCAGGCCTCCACTGATCCTTCATGGCTGATGGCTGTGCCTTCCAACTTGTCTGTGCCCTCCAGCTCCCTCCCTGGGCTCCAGAACTATCCAGGCACTGGGCAGCCCTGTCGGTCACAGCCTTGCCTGAAAGCCCCCTGAAGTAGCCTCTCACAAGCTGTTTACTGAGAGGTACAGAAAGTAGGCAGCTGCCATACGATAGGCTGGGCGAGTGGACTATGGGGACACCTCAAGGTGACTCTTGAGGGCTGCTTCCAGAGCCTCTGATCAATGAGAGGCAGTGCGCCATGGTGGCCCTTCTGCCCACCCCACATGAGGTGTGCTTGAGAAGCTGACAGAGCAGTGACATGTGGTGTCCACAGTGAGTGGAGGAGGCCCAGAAGCCATCGGGGACCAGATATCCTGGGTGAAGAGCTCCTAGGTGGGTGGGGCTGTGGCAGACAGCCCTCAACACAGCCCAGCACACAGGACATGCTGCTCGGGGCAGTGCCCCATGTTATCCCATCCCCTCAAAGCAGGACCTCCTGATCTGATTGAAACAAGCAGGATACAGCAGAGACCTCCCTTTGGTGCTAAAGTCACATGACACCACAGCCACACCTCCCTTTCAGAGCCCCTGCTCTGGTGAAAGTCCACAGCACACTGCTTGGTGGTGCAGCATTGAACTGAGGGGTGGGGATGCCAGGCCTTGCCAAGGCCCAGCAGCCCACCAGGGCCCCGCTGATGGCACCACATTGTGCAAGGGAAACAGACTCCCCCAGCTGTGCTCAGAGGGGGACTGTGGCGCTTTGGGACAGATCCTGAGCTAAAGGCCCAGACAAGCAAACCAAGGATCTGGACAATAGAAGACACATCCAAGGCCATATAGCCTCAGATGGCTGCCAAACTCCCAAGTCTGGATTTTCCCTGCCAGAACATTGAAGGCCTGGCCCACCCCCAAGGCTCTAGGGTGCCTTGGGCCACCACTGTATATAGCATGAACTGTTGTCTGTGGCTTCCTGGAAACCACATCTAGGCCCAAGCAGCTACCACAAACACTGCAGTGCCAGCCTCAGGAGACTAGCAGTGAATAAGCCTGGCCACTGGCAGACCCAACACAGGAGGGCTGGCGTAAGCTGGGGTTCCACGTCAAGCAAGCCAAAATGCTAGAGACCTTGCCCGCTGCTCTGCTGCTCTTACCACATGGCTCTCACCTCTAATTTTTATTATTGTTTTGTTCTTTTTGAGGTGGGTTCATTATGCAGTGCAGGGGCCTTAACTCACTTTGTAGCCGAGGCTGGCCTCAAACTTGCAGCAACCCTCCTGCCTGCCTCAGCAACCCAAGTGCCAGGATCACAGGCATGTGCCACCATACCCGACTCTGCTGTCACAGTCAGTCAGTCAGTCAGTCAGTCAGTCAGTCAGTCAGTCAGTCAGTCAGTCAGTCAGTCTTTTTGAGGTAGGATCTTGCTATGCAGTTCAGGCTAGCCTTGAACTCTTAATCTTGCAGCAATCCTCCTGCCTCAGCCTCCCAAGTGCTGGGACAACAGGTGTTTGCCACCACACCAGGCTCTGCTGTCATACTTAATAATTTTAATTTTACGTATTTGGTACAGGGTCTTGCTATGCAGCTCAGACTTGTAGTGATCTTTCTATATTAACCTCCCCAGAGCTGGGATTATAGGTGTGCGCCCTGAGCGGGGCTGGCATGGTATGCGGTACCAGGGATCGAACCTGGGTCCTTGTACTTGCCAGGCAGGAACTTAGACTGCTGAGCTATTTCTTCAGCCCTCTGCTGTCATCTTTAAAGATAAGCCTTCCTTCACCTGTAGAGTGCACTGGTTCAAATTGCTGACATCTTCCCTTTCTCTGATACACCCACAAGAACAGCCCCTGTTGCTTGGCTCTTTCAGGAAAGGGGGTTGGAGGGACGGAGGGCAGAACAGGCTCAGGAGGCCACTGAAGTTCAGGCAGCAGCCCTGTCACTCCTGGGCTGTGTGCCCAGGGCAAGGGTTGCACACTCTCCAGCCTCGTCTCTCACTCCAGATAATGGGAATCACACTTTGTCACCAGACCCCAAGAAGCCCAATCAAAAAGTAACATGTGTGACCCACCTGGCAAAGTGTCTGGCGGTAGCGGCACCACATCAGACTACACAGCTGGGCCCTGGCACCTGCGGTTACCTCACCTCCAAGCTCACAGGCTGAGCAATGGATTCTTATAGCTCCCGCCAGCACACACACCTCTGCCTACAGAGCTCCAGCTACACAGCTGGGACTCAAAATCCACACATACACCACAGCCTACGTCAGCCCACTGGGCTCATGCAGCAAGAAGCCTTTCCCAGGCCTTACCCTGGTGCCCAGGGTCTGAACAGACAGAATACAACGCCAACAGGGTGGACATACAGAGCAGGGAAGTGGGCTGGGACGCTCCCGGGAGAAAGTGCCACCAAGCAGAGGGAAAACCTAAGGCAGTGGTGCTGAACCTATGGCATGCATGTGATTTGCTTTTATGACAAAAGATGTTAATTTAAGAGTTGTTTTTCCTAAATGAAACCTTCGGTATTCAGGTTCAATTGCAGTGCTGGATTTTGCAATAAATAAGTGGTTTCTCAGTTGCAGTTGGGGCACCTGTCTCTAGAAGGTTCACCATCACTGGCCTGAGGCACGTGCAGAGTGCATCTCAGGCCATCTACGCACGAAAGTCCTCTTCCTGCTCTGTGCTCTGGCCGGCTGGACTGCTGAGTGATCACGACAATGATGGTGACAGCCACGAACACATGCCAAATCAAATAATAACCAAGCACCATGCTAAACCTTTGCATTTCTCCATTTAATCCTTGTGTATTTATTTGCAGGGAACACTGGGGACAGAGCCCAATGTGGCACTGAGTTACACCCTCAGCCCTTTTTAGTTTTTTGAAACAGGTCTCCCTAAATTGTCCAGGCTGGTCTCAAACATGTGAGCCTCCTGCCTCAGCCTCCCAAGTGGCTGGGATTATGCCAGCATCATGAAGGTGTAATTGAGGCAACCTCTGAAGTGTTAGCGGTTTTCCCAAAGGCACACAGCTGGGAGACACAGGTCTCTGTTCAGGGCATCTGAGTCAGGGACCAGCCCTTTCAGGTCCCAGCAAGGCCACTGGTCACAGTGACTTCAGCACAGTGAGCCACACTCCATCCAAGGACTTGGCAGGGCCAGTGAGAATTCTAAGGACACACAGGGAGCAAGTGCAGGGTCCAGCCTCCCCCACTGTGGACAGCTGAGACTAGGACGGACACACACACATACACACACACACACACACACGCGCGCGCGCGCGCAGCCACACTGCATAAGCAGAAATCAGTCCAATTTTGCCAAATAGGCAAAATACTTCAACACACGTCACAGACAGGCAAATGCAGGGTCCACTTGAAAAGCTCCATCTGAGAAATGCAAGCTGAAGCACAGTGAGTGCTGTTACGCACCTATCGGAATGGCTTAAACCACCCAGCCCACAGATGGTGCCAGGAACTGTACAGCACTGAGCCTGAACCTTAATTTGTGAAAATTTAGAAATAATTTAAGAGTTCAAAGGATGTGCCATGAATGCTATTTCAAATGTGCAGGGCACAGGTTCTCCTACCAGAACTATCCCCTCATTCTCAGCAGTGACAGGTTCCAAAGACAGTGTGTACTGCAATCTCCTCAGTCTTGGTGCCACCCAGATGCATCACACTTAGCTGTTGCACTTCCCTGGGCACTGCTTAGCTCATGACAGCTTCTCAGACCTCCTTGGTTTTGGGTGAACTTGGCATTCCACGGGGGTGATGTTTCACTCATTAGACCAAGCTTCTGGCTTTCTGGGAGGCAGACACAGAGGTTGAGAGCACTTGCTGCTCCACTGTCACTGGCCTGAAGGGTGCCCACCAGGTCTTCCCATGCCATGCTACCCTCTTTGGAAGGAAGTCTCTAGCACACTCATAGAGTGAGGAGTTATGTTTTACCTCAAGGGAGGAGTTTCTACATAAATTATGATTTTTTGCCCAAGAATTTGTCTACCATCCCACATTTATTTGCTTAAATAGATCAGGATGGACTTAGGGATATTTATTTTGTTTTGGGTATATGAATATGTGCATGCATAGAACATGTACATAAATGTGTACTGTTACATATATACATAGAAATTAATACTACCTTGTTTTTTGGCAACAACTGTTTTAGCACTGACCATCGGGAACTCTTCTGATGGTCCCTTCTCTGACATATATTTATTTCAAACTTCAAAGACCTTTGTTGTCTTCTTCCAAGCACACTGAGAATCCCTCAAGGACTATGAGCCTCTGGCCACCCTCAGATCACCCCAGGGGCCACCAGAGTAAGCTGGAGCAGAGCTGAGGACAGGAACCAAGGGGTCAGGAGGAGGTCTGGCTTCTTGGCGTGGACAGCAGGTGCTTGCCATGTGTTGGAACTATCCCCTCATTCTCAGCCAAGTGAGGAAGCAGAAAACCAAGCACCCACACTGTGCAACAGGGCAACAGAGACAGGCAGGGAATCCTGGGAGCAACGGTCTCCCTTTCTCCCTCCATGATGGCCCTGCTGGAAAAGCCAAGCAGAAAGTGACTGTAGGAGGACAGCACTCAAACTGCCTCATGTCATAGCCATACCACACGGTGCTGAGGCAGCCCTGTCCTGGTGACGAGAGCGTGAGCCACACTATTTCCTTTTCATGTACACTGGACTGCACTGAGTTTTCTGTTTCTGTTTCTTTCCTGTATCACTTTTATTACATAATGTAAAAGAAATAGAAACACAATATCAGGTGACTGCATTGAGGTTTGCTTGGGTCTTCTCCTCCATCCTGCAGGGGACAGGGCTTCATCACAGAGAGCAAATGGACAAGCCCAACTCTGCACACTACACACTGTCAACACCGCAGAATGACAATGAAGGAACCTGGATGGAAGCTAGATGTTATCATTAACATTGTTATGGCTTGTATATAGGTGTCCCCCCAAAGCCTCATGCAGTCATGAGGCGGCTTCTAGAATTTGTAATTGATTATTGTGAAAATGGGTGCTGCACATCCCCTGGGGTAGGTGATTTGCATTTCAATGTAAGAAAGGAAGAGAAGTTAGCTGTTTGAGCTGCTGCTACCTCTCTCCCTGCACTCTTGCTCTTAGCTGCCGAGAGAAGAGTAACTAAGACAGAATTTGGTACCAGGAGTGGGGTCGTTGCTGTGACTAACCTGATCATGTGGATTACAAGTTTTTGGGAATGGATTATGGGAAGAGACAGGAAAGGTTTGGAAAAGTCCTCCACTTGTGAAGAGCTGGAATAGCTTCGGCTCTTCTGTAGTGGAGATTCTGGTCAGAGCTCAGACTAGAAAGAAGACTGACAAAAAGCTGACCTGTAAAGATCAGGCTCAGGAATTCCTGCTGGGGAAAAGGACTGCATTGGTTGTTGGACTCCAGATCATTTGTGTTTTGACTTGGCAGAGAAGTTATCTGCATTTTGCTCATGCCCAGAGACTTTGCCTAAGACTGAGATTAAGCATGGTGGACTGATGAATCTTTCAAAAAAAAGATTTCAAAGCAGCCAAATATTAGGGTGATGCCATGGCTGTTACTGGGGGCTTTTAGCCAGATTTATGTTGCAAACCAAGAGCAAGAAGCCTAGCAGGAGGATTCAAAATGTGAATTTGGCCAGAACGGAAGCACCAATAAAGCTGTGGACTGCACAGATAAAGCAGAGAGGGCCTCCATGGCTGAGAAGGAACCAGAGAGTGGAAAAGATGGCCTGAGGGCATCACAGGAGGTGGCAGGTCTCCACCCTTTGCAGCTTTAGAATTGCAAAGGTCAGAGGAAAGCCGCTGAGCCCTTTGTTCCAGAATGGCACTGACAGCAGCACGGCACAGAAAATTTATTCCTCGGAATCAGGGTCATAGTGCTGAGCAATCCATACAATCAACTCCTACAGCCAAGAGAGAAGGAAGCCTGGCTTACTGCTCTAGCTGGCAGCAGACCATGGCATCATCCACATGACAGTGGTTTTAGGTGCATTGAGAATGCAAGAGTTCTGAGGTTAAGAAGGTATCCACCTAGATTACAGAAGGCCTGGGAGGCCAGGCAGTGTACCCCTGAGAGGGCAATATGTAAAGCTGTGAGTCAGAAGCCTTTCCAATGGAAACCCCAGAAGTTTGGAAAAGCCAGGAACGTGGATCGTGCAGACGGAGCAAAGTCAGCCTGAGAGAGAAGCCATGGGAGCTAATACGACGAGTGCCACAGGGATGGAGCCACATGGAGCTTACAATTTGCCACAGCGTGCTTCGGATGTTCCACAAGAACCTACAGGATTTAACGTTGGTCCTTCTGGATTTTGGACTTGTGCTGGTCCCAATGCTTGGTATCCTGCTATGTGTACCTTTTGGAATGATAATGCGTATCTTGTGCCTTTGAATGGTGAATGTGTTCAATTTCCATTTGTATAGAGGCTCACAGAGACTTGGACTTTTCAGCAATGCTGAAACTGTCGGGACTGGCAACTCTTAGAGATGGACTAGAATGTCTTTTGCTTAAAAGGACGTGCATGAGTCTTTGCAGGTCCAGGGGCAGAATGTTATGGTTTGTGTATAGGTGTCCCCTCAAAGCCTCATGCAGTCATGGGGCGTGGCTTCTCAAATTTGTAATTGATTATTGCGGAAAACGGGTGCCGCACCTCCCCTGGGGCAGATGATTTGCATTTCATGTAAGAAAGGAAGAGAAGTTAGCTGCTTGAGCTGCTGCTACCTCTCTCTCCCTTTGCTCTTGTTCTTAGCTGCCATCATGAAGGGCTGCCCTCTGCCATGTACCTCTGCCTTGGAGCCAGCTGAATATGGACTGAAACATCCAGTAACTGTGAGCTAAATAAACCTTTCCTTCCTTCATTTTGAGTGTCGGGTGTTTGTCCCAGCAACAAGAAAAGAGTAACTAAGACAAACATCCTCTCCATGCCACAGGCTAAAAGAATCCCCAACACAAGACGACCTCGGTAGACCCTGGAACCATCTGGCCCATTACACGGTGAACCTGAGAGACAATAAAGGTGAATGGTGTAAACCGTGGGCTGAGAAAGACCCACTGAAGCACTGGCTTTGAAGTGTGATGGGACCACCCTGTCGGCACCAGTGGTGAGCAGCAGGGGTCAGGTCCAGAGTCCCTGCCCCACAAAGGCACAGATCAGTCAGCCTTCTGTCAGTGCTCAATGTAGATACAGCGAGAACAGTAGTTGCAGAAAGGCACAGGCCTAGGTCTGAAGGCCCATGACCAACCCAGTGTTGCTCCAAGGAAACTGAAAAACTGAGGCACTTGAGGGGGCCGGGCCCAGCTTCCTTACCTTTACTAAAGGACAAAGCCTGCATCTTTCCTCCTAAGTAGATCATAGGAATAAAATAGGACCTGAGAGAGAGCTGCAAAACATCTGGTGCACACTGCAAATTAAAGCTATGCCGGGGCTCTGATAGTGGATATCTGGGGAGGCCCACCCATGGATGAGGGGGGCGGGGTGAAGACACCTTGTCCCCTGGCATGTGCAGGAGTGTGGGACAAGCCCAGGCGAGAGCCCAGATCCAGCTGGGCTCTGCTAGAACAAGGTTTTTCTGGGACAGTCACACTTTGGTGTCATCTGGTCTTTTCCCCCAGTAAAGGTTACTCATTAAACATCTTGCTAGGCATCTCTGGAGCCTCTATAGGCCACACAGGACACATGGCTGAAGCTGGCCACTCACACTCCGGCTGGCCAGCGCGCCCACCAATCAGTGCCCTGCTGACTCTCTCCTCAGCACCTACCCACTCAGGCCGCTCGCTGGGCTCCCCTGGCTGATGGTCAGGGTCGGCGGGGGGTGGGGCGTAGTCCTTCACCGGGGTAGCAAATTCCACGGGGCCCGTGCCCGGCAGGGGCAGCTTCAGCAGGGGGTAGCTGTGGGAGGAAAGGAAGAGATGAGGTTGATCCACCAGAGGCAGGGTCCACAGGGGCATAGAGTCACTGCAGCTGCAGGAAAAAGCTCTGCCCGATGCCACCACAATAGTCTCACAGGTTAGAATCACCAAGTGTCAGAGCTGGAACCTGGACGTCATCTCTATTTTAACTGTTAAAATTTATTTTAGGGGCTGGGGAGATAGCTCTGTGGCACAAGTGCCTGCCTGGCAAGTGCAAGGTCATGAGTTTGAACCCTGGTCCCGCAAAATAAGTAAATAAATAAATAAATATAAATATAAGTGTTTAAAAAATTTTATTTTAGTGACTCAAAGTGTAAAATAAACCCCAACTGATAACAGTTTTCAGACTTCATAAATGCAAAATGCTGAGAACAAAATCCAAGACCTTCCTGTCTGACATAAGACAGTTTATTTAAAAATCCAGAGACTAGGATTCAGATGTCTGGGCAACTGCTCCATCTAAAGGATAGTTAGATGTGCTGACACACACCTATAATCCTATAATCCTGAACTCAGGTGGCTAAGGCAGGAGGATCATCACTAGTTCAAGGCTAGCCTGGGCTACCTATTGAGTTCATGGCCAGCCTGAAGTACATAGCGAGACCCTGTCTCGAAAAAAAACAAAACAAAGAAAAAACCTTGGCTTCGCATTGACAAGTTAGCAGAGATGTGCATTTATTTATTTATTTTTTTTTTTTACAAATTTAGCAATAATTTTATAACTTACAGTACAGCGTATAGTATACCATGTCCTTCCACCAAGGACATGGTGCAAGAGCTGCCACTCACACCTGTGCAACCACTACCTGGATCACCCGGCAGAACCTTTCCAGACCCCTGAGGCAGCCCTGTGCCTCAGGTCAGGTCAGCACTGCTAGTGTCTCCACCGCACCCATCTGTTTTGTCTTTGGCTACACTGTTGGCCTGTTTTCTCTCTTCTTGAGTCATACAAATGGGTCTTCATGCATTCACTTGCACTCTTCCACGGCTGCCTTCACGCAAATCCTCACTTGCCAGACTCCTCCATACAGGCATGTGTGACCATTTTCACAGCTCTGCGCTGCTCTGTGGAATCAGTTCTAGAGCCATAAATAAGAACAATGCAACTAAGATAATTTTCACATGTGGCCCCTGGTGGCCCCCTGCATGTTCTGCTGGGTGTATTCAGAGGATGTTTTTTGAGTTACGTAGCACATACATTTAGCATAACAGACAACACCAAAATTTTCTAAGAGGTCATACAAGTTTGTGGCCTCACCATCACCAGTGTGGTAAAGGTCCCAGCTGCCTCGAAGCACTGCTGCCTCCTCCTATGGCCACACTCCTCCTTCAAGGCAACCTCCTCTAGAGGTGGCAGCATTTCTTTGTGGAGTTTTGTTTTCATGATAAATTTATTTGGTACAGGGTCTCACTACACAGCTTGGACATAGTGATCCTCCCATCTCAGCTACTCCAGTGCTGCGATTACAAGCATGTGCCACACCCAGTTTCTGTGGTTGGCACAGTGTGCCTGAAATTCCGGGGCTGCATGGCATGCAGTACTGGGGATTAAACCCAGGTCCTTGCGCTTGCCAGTTAGGCACATAGACCACTGAGCTATCTTCCTGGCCCGTTTTCATTTTTTAATGCTGTAGATTGAACCCAGGTCTTTCACAACAAGCCATCTATCCCTAAGCTTCATCCCCAGCTAAGATACAGTTTTAACTTACATTTCTCTAACAAGAAACAAAACTGAAAATTCTTATTTTTTTTTATTGGCCATTTGAATATAGCCTCTCTTATAAAATACCTTTTCAAGCCAGGGTTATAGCTCAGCAGCTTACAAGCACCTGCTTGGCAAGCACAAGGTCCTGAGTTTGAGTCCAGATACCAAAAAAGAAAAATAAAAATAGGGGCTGGGGATTTGGCTCAGCGGTAGAATGCTTGCCTAGCGATCTGGAAGTTCTTGGAATAATAATAATAATAAAAATAATAATAATACCACCACAAGTCTGTTGCTGAAGTTTTATATATCTGGTATAGGGTCTCACTATGCAGACTGGACTCATAGTGATCTTCCTGTTCTCAGCCTCCCCAGCACTGGGGTTACAAAGTGCCAGACACAGTCAGCAGCTCAGCGGGCCCAAGGGCAGGACCAGCACAGCATGAGGTACCAGGAATCAAACCCTAGTGTCTGTGCTTGCCTAAGTAGGCGCTTAGTCTGCTGAGCTATCTCGCTGGCCCTACTGCTTAATTTTTAATCTGAAATATAGTTATTATATTAGAACAGAATACAATTATACTACCCCATTACACTCATTAAAATAAAAGTTCACTTTTCTCTGGCTTCTTCCTATTTTCACCCACCTACATTCATAAACGCTGTTTGTTGAGTATGATTATGTACACGTGTTATGCGCTGAGCACTGGGAATAAACACCATAGGAACGCCATGGTCTCTGAGTAGGGAGCTCCCCTTGAACAATTATAAATAGAGCCTGACAGGCAATGAGGCTCACTCCAGTGTTTGCAAGGCAATCAGAGGACATACTGCCCTGTTTCTGTTCTAGAATCTGCTCATGCTTTTATTTGACTTATTTTGGGGACAAGGTCTTGCTATGCAGTTCAGGTAGACCTTGAACTCATTATGTTGGCCCACAGTAGCCTCACTCTTATAGCATTCCTCCTTCCTCAGCCTCCTGCGTGTGATCATGCATTTAGGCTATGGACGTAGAAACTCATAAGGAGTAGTGTAACAGAAAACTCTTACATGATGTTTAACATGATCCAGGAGCTACTTAAGCATTTTATGTGTACTAGCTATGTAAATACTTCCTTAGAAGTGCTGTTAAGGCTCCATTATAGGTGAGGCACAAAATCATTAAGTTACTGGCTGCAGGTCACTGAGCCAGGTTTCCAACCCTAGCAGTCAGCTATGCACTCTGTCCCTTGCACACTGAACTGCAGACTGACACAGCATGAAGGCATCCTTGGTTGTCAAAGGCACTGGACCTGGATGTGCCTCTGCAGCTCTAACCTGAATCTAGGATGTGGTCACCTGGTGAGATGAAAATGGCCAAGATGAAACTGTGTGGCTCAGCCTCCTCCAGTGGGGTATGTGCCCATCTGCACTGGGCTGTGCACCGGCAACCCAGGGATTCTCTCTACAGCCACATTTTGCAAATATTTGAGCATCAACTCAGGGCCAGTCACTGTACAAGGTCCAGGCTGAACAAGACAGGTCTCTGCTTAGCATATACACAGGGCAGACACTAAGGAGAGGGGAGAAGTGAGTGGGGAGGAGGAAGCCAGAATCCAAGGGGGAGGCCTTCAGGCAACGGCCAACAAGCTGGAGCATGAGTGTCTGCCTACAGCATTCCAGGCCATGCATTCCCCTGACCACTTCCATTCAGTCCAGCGCTGCTGCCCCTAACTTTTGCATGTCGGGTCGCTGCAGGCCCAATTCTCCTATCTGGTCACCTTTCCCAGGGTCAGCCTGTCCTGAGCCTCTGGCACCCATCAGGCAGGCCTTTCCATCTGGTCTCCCCATGGTCAGCCAGGTTACCTCAGTACCTGAGATCTGGCCTGCACATCTTGATTTATTCCAGAAACAGGTCTTTCCTTTCCTTGGTTCTAGGGTTGGAACCCCAGGCCTGCACTGGGCCCTACCTCTCAGGCCACAGAGACAAGTTTCAGAAACACTTCTCCCCCTCAGCAACATGCTTCCTGTCAGGTGAGAAGACTGCAGCTGGCACTGCTCCTAGAAAATGGTGGCACAGGCCCACTGCTGAGGACTTAACTGGAGTTAACTGATGCTTTATTGAGTTCTCATGGGGGCAGGCGGCACTGGGAACTGAACGTAGGGCCTTTTTCCTTTACATCTTCAGCCTTTCTGCTATTCTGTGAGATAACCTGTGAGGATCTTGCTAGGTTATCGAACTGCCCAGGCTGGGCTTGAGCTTGATCCTCCTGCCTCAGCCTCCCAGTCTGGTGGGATTACAGGTTTGTGATTTCTTATTCTTTACACACAGTTGCACCTTCATACTTGAGACTGCTTTGAAACTTGTCAAATTTGTCAACCAATGCTTTTTTTTTTCTTCCAGACAGGGTCTTACTATGTAGTTCAGACTGTCCTCAAACTCAGTGATCCTCCTGCCAAATGCTGGCATTTTAGGTGTGTGTCACCACACTCAACAGGTTAGTCAATGCATTCTGCAGTGAAATTTTTGGGCCTGTACCATGTTTGTTACTCAACACACAAACTAGACTTGTTGGCACTTGGCACCAACTGCTTCATGACCAAAATGACCTGGCACTCACTGTGCCTCCTGGAACCAATTAATGAGCGTGCTAAAGGCACAGCTGAGCTCTAAACTTGAGGTTTAAGTCTTCTCCCATGAGTCCATTTACAGCTGCATCCCTCCAGTGTGGTTTGCACTGTGCCCCGCTTCTGCCCTCTTTCCTCTGGATATTTTCTAATTTTCCCCTTGACTTCAGTGACTGTTCATTTCCTTAACAGTATGCTGGTTCCATTTATTTGTTAATCTTCCAGTTCCATTCCATTGCAAATCTCTGCAGAATTTCACAGATTTAAAATCAGGGAAGGTCTACACGCCTCCTTCCCCACCTTCCCTCTCCCCCATAGGCTCTGAGTTGGACAACACCCTGCTGCTGCTGCTGTTGGAGGCTGGTCTGCAGTGTGGCTTCTTCTCTGCTTCCTGGCCAACCTTGTCTGCTTATTGCATCTTTCACTGGAAGTAGAGTACTAGAGCCCCCAAATGTAACTACACAACTGTTACAGCCGGGGAGACAGCTCAGCAGTATAAGCATCTACCTGGGAGGTGCAAGGTTCCAAGTTCAATCCCCACTAGCAATAAAAACTACACAACTGTCCATGGGGGCTCTGTTGTTAAGTGTGGATGTTTGTAACTATTACATCTTCTAGTGAACCACTTCTCACTCTTTCCTCCTCTTCTTCTTATACTGAACCACTGAGTAGGTCTCTTATAACCTGTGTGACTTAAAGTCTGTGTTGTCTGATAATAATGTAGTCCTTCTACTTTTCCTTTATGTTTTACATGAAATCGTTTTCTAGCTAGAGCTTTTCCCCTTGGTTTTCTTAAATCACAGTATATGTCTACAGTATAGACGGCATATATATGAGTCATATTTTTGATCTGCCAATCTTAAACATCATATTGTCTCTGTAGTGTAAGAAACTCTAAGAGTAAACAAAATGCAAAAGGTACAATAAAAAATAAAAAAAACAAAAGGTGCAACATAGATCGTGAAAGGGAAAGAAACTGCTCAAAAGAAAAACTGGGATGAGGGAAAGGGGAAAAGAAAGGGAGAAAATAGATATAGATAGATCAATCAATTGATCTATCACACAAGATAGCCAAGCTAACTGTACTACTAATTTGCATAGGTTTATTGAAAAGAACAGCTAATGCTTAATTCTTTTCTATTTATTCATGTGTTTAGTACAGTGTCTACAGGGTCTCACTACGTAGATTGGACTCATAGTGATTCTCCTGCTTTCAGCCTCCCAAGTGCTGGGATTACAGGTGTGCCACCACGTTCAGTCTCAATCGCTCTCTCAGTGTGTCCCAGGGACAGGGCTGGCATGGTACGCCGGGGATCAAACCTTGGCCACCATGCTCTGCCTAAGCAGATGCTTTAGTCTGCTGAGCTATCTGGCTGATCCTTTCTTTTTCTTTCTTTCTTTCTTTCTTTCTTTCTTTCTTTCTTTCTTTCTTTCTTTCTTTCTTTCTTTCTTTCTTTTTTGCAGTACCAGGGATTGAACTCAGGACTCTGCACTTGCAGGCAAGTACTTATTCTACTGAGCTATCTCCCTGGCATTTTTTTTTTTTTTTTTTGTACAGGTATCAAACTCAGGACGTAAACTTGCCAGGCAAGAGCTTATGCCACTGAGATATCTCTCCAGCCCTTAATTTTTATTTATTTATTTATTTTTTAATTTTAGGGAAGGGTCTACACAGTATTCAGGGTCTCACTACTACTAGATCAGACTTGTAGTGATCCGCCTGTTTACAGCCTCTCAAGAGCTGGGATTCCAGGCAGGGCATAACCATGTCCAGTCTCAACTGTCATCTTAGCAACCCCCTGGGGGTGGGGCCACATGGCAGGCCCAGGGATTGAATCCCCAGCCCCGGCACCTGTTGCAAGTGCTTTAATCTACTGAGCTATTTGGCCGGTCCTCCCAGCCTTTAAATGCTTAATTTAAAAAAATTTTTGAATCAATTTTTCATGCTTATATCTGGATCTGAACAAATACTTTAAAGATAACATTATGCACACCAGGGCACCATGTGATCCCCAGGCCTGCTTAGGATTGAACGTTGAGATGGCAATTGAGACTGGGCATGGTGGTGCCGGCCTGTAATCCTAGCTCTTGGGAGGTTGTAAACAAGCAGATCACTATGAGTCCATTCTAGTAGAGAGACCCTGAACACCCTGTAGATCCTTCCCTAAAATACAAAAAATAAAAAATGCAGTAACAACCACTGTTGATTTTCTTAAAAAACAAAAAAACTGCCAATCTTTCCTTTTCACAGAAGTAATCTGTTTCACTTAATATGAATACTGATAAAGGGTCTATTGGTACCACTTAGTAATTTTTTGTATGTCATTTTTCTGATTCTTCAATTCTTCCATTACTGCCTTTTTCATTGGTATTTGGTAATTTTTATTTTTTATTTTTTAATTTTTTGGTAGTGTGCTATTTTGACTCCCTCTGCTCCTCTTCTGTATATATTTAAAGTTGCTTTCTTGGTGACTGTCTTGGAAATTGCAACTGAATGCTTAAATTTATAGAGCGGTCCAACAGCCATCTGAGCAGGCAGAGGAAAGAAGGCATCAGTGAACCTGAGGGTAAACAACTGAGGTTAGCAGTCCGAAGCCTTGTCCAAACACTGCTCCCCTTCACTGCTGTCGTTATAGACTGAGCACCCATCGACACTGATCCCTCAAAACTGCTTCATGCATTTGCCTTTTCAATTATGAAAGAAAATAGTCACAATTAAACCAAAAGTAAGTTCTATCATACCGCTGCCTGTACCACCGGTGTTCTCTACTTCCTTGCAGTCTCTATTTGCTACCCCACATCCTTTCATTGCAACCTGAAACTTGCTTCAGGGTTTCTTATAGGGCAGGTCTACTGGAAAGGAATTATCTGTCTGGAAGCATCTTCATGTCTCTTTCATTCTTCAAGAGCAGATTTGTCAATATGAAATTCTCAGCTGATGGGTCTTTTCCCCTGCAGACCTACAAGGAAGGTCTACATCATTCTCTGCTCTCTGGCTTCTGTGGTTTTGGGGAGGAATTGGGGACTTGTATTACTGACACTCCCTTGTGCACAAGGAGGGGCTTCTCTCACTGCTTTCAGAGAAGTATGTGAAGCTGTTTCCAGTCCACTACAAGGTGAAGGCGGGCAGCTCTTGCTTTCTACACAGAAAATAAGGCTACACCCAGCACAACCTGTTTCTCAAGATTTGCAACATCAGAATCATCTGTGAATTTCCAGAGTCTGAAAGTTCCAGCAGGAAGAGATGGAGAGGTGGCTCACCTCAGTGTCTCTTGGGAAAGTCCACAGACCTCACACCGCGTTTCCAGCCTTGCCCTGAGCCACACCCTACTCCTGGGTTTGTCCCAACCCCACCTTGCCTCAGAGGCTGTGAAGGGGCTGCACCTGCCCATCCTTCTGGGTGACATCTCATTTGGAGGCCAGCGTTCCCTACTCCCCAGTCTCCTAAAGTGCACCTTACTGTAGCTCCTGCCACTCCTGAAGACCTGCAGGCTGCCATGCACTGTGATGATGGCCTTCTCCTCACCTATTATATGCCAGCCATGGGCACAACCACCTTCCACACATTTACCTATGGCTACTGCACATCCCCCCAGCCAGGCGACTTCTGTTTTAGTTTCTTACAGGGCAGGTCCACTTCTAAGGAATTATCTGTCTGGAAGCATCTTCATTTCTTCTTTCCTTTTCTCGTTTCTCCGGCATCATAGCCCAGCCCTTAATTATTTATTTATTTTTTAAATTTTAGGGAAGGGTCTATAGGGTGTTCAGGGTCTCACTACTACTAGATCAGACTCGTAGTGACCCGCCTGTTTATAGCCTCCCAACAGTTGGGATTCCAGGAAGGGCATAACCATGCCCAATCTCAACTGCCATCTCAGCACCCCCCAGGGGGCAGGGCCACATGGCAAGCCCAGGGATTGAACCCCCAGCCCTTGCGCCTGTTGCAGGTGCTTTAATCTACTGAACTATTTGGCTGGCCTCCTGCCAAAGTCTGATGAGGCATGCAAAGTTATATCCCCATTCTGAATGTGACACCAATCTATCCTGTTTTACCTTTCTAATTTTTTGAAAACTTTAAAAACCATGCTGGGGCTGGAGAGATAGCTCCATGGCACAAGTGCCTGCCTCGCAAATGCAAGGTAGTGAGTTTGAACCCTAGTCTTGCAAAAAAAAAAAAAAAAAAAAAAACCATGCTTTTCTTTTTTTAATTTTGGGAAGGGTCTCACTGTGCAGCTTGCACTCATAGTGATCCTGCTATTTTCAGCCTCCTCAGCACTGGGATTACAGGTGCGTACCACCATGCCCGGACTCTGTCACTGGCTCAGTGCACCCCGGGGCTGGACCAGTGCAGCATGTGGTGCCAGGGATCAAACCGCAGCCCCTGCGCTTGCCTAAGCAGGCACTTACTCTGCTGAACTACTTGCCAGCCCTTTTGTGGTTGGTTTGTTTGTTTGTTTATTTATTTATTTACTACCATGAATTTTTTTTTATTGGTAAAAGAAACACACCCCAAAGATTGTATATAAATGCAAAATGCGAGGAAGAGAGTAACTACTATCCACGGCTACCAAACTCCAATTCCAAAGGAGAGCCTGGAAGGAAAGTGTCAAGCAGTTCTAAGAAGTTAAAAATATTCCATATACCCCAGTCAGAAAAAAAGATCACAAACATTTTAAAGAAGCTGCCCAGGAATTTCCACCACTGACTTCCACGATGCGTCTATAAACTTGCTCCTAGAACCAGACTCTAGCAGGCACAGCATCATCTTACAGTGTAGCGCAGAGGAAATGGCACACTTCTCTGCTTCTGCTGTGGCTCCATGCGCTCAGATGCTAACCCAAGCACTGCGACCCTGACTCCTTTCTCTTACACTCCACACTTGACCCTCAGAAACTCCTGAAGCCCCACCTCCCCTATAGCTTCTACCCACACTAACAACCAGAGTGAACCAGTCTGGCCAGACGGCCACATCTACCTGAAATCCTACCTCATCCCCTATTCAGGTAAGGAAGTGCGGTCCAAATTCTCTGTGGCTTGCAGGATCCACTACGACAGGACCCTCCCTCCATGCTTTCTGTCATGAACATGACCCTCACTAGCCACACTCCCCACCCCTGGCCACCCAAGAATCCCTGGAGACTGATTCGATCCTAGTCTGCATTTCAACTCAGCACTTGCCCCTCTTCATCTGAGAATGCTCTGACCGTGAGCAGCCCACCGTGCTGGGCATTAATGCCAGCCAGAAGAAGGCCTCCACCACTGGCTGCTGCACTGACCTACAGAGTGGACCTCGGCAGGCAACAGCCCCTGGACCAAACCCAGCCACAGCCTGTCCTGTCTTCCTTGTTTTGCTTCTGATGATGGGGAGTGAACCCAGGGCTTCGTACATGCTAATGATACAACCTACCCCAGAACTATATCCTCAGTCACAGACTATTTTTTGTGTAGTCTATGAGCTAAGAACAGTTTTCATGTTTTAAAAGGCTCACATAAAAAATAAAAACATAAATACATATATACATAGAATACTTGACAGACCTACGGCCCATGGTACTATCTGGTCCCTATGCAAAAGGGTCTACAGAGCTCAGCACCCCCACTCAGAGGTGCAGTGCAAGTCGTCCTGGAACCTTTCTGTGCTCCCAGGAGGCAACTCCCAGCTGCTTGGGGAGTTCTCCACCCTCTCAGCCTCAGAGCTCCAACTGTACATGAGTCACCTGAGCTCAAATCCTGCCTCTAAGGAAGCCCAAACTAAATCACCGCACCCCCCACCAAGACCTGCAGCTATGCTCTTCAGTACAAGAGCAGGGTGGGCTAGATGGCAGGTGTGTCCACCTGCTGTGTCTGGGAGCACCAGGACCCGCAGAGCACAACTGGCAGACATCTCGCTTTTCGCCTGCAGTTGTCCAGGTACACTTTTGTGCCTCTGATGGTATTTTTCCTCCTGCTTTTCAACAAGCAGCTTTGCACTCTCACATTGCACGGGGTCTCACGCACTGTGCAGACATGCTGGCTCTGCCCTCTTCCCACCCTTCCCGTCATCGCTGATGAGAAGCTCAGGAGTTGAAAGGTAACATGTCGCGTAAGACACACCCAGGGGAGAGCAAACAGGAGGCAGGGAAGTGAAGGGAAACATCTTCATTTTTCCCTCTGTCTGAGGATAGTGTGGGTGATAAAAGAGTCTTCAATCCCTGCCAGGCCTTTGAGGATGTCCTGGGCTTGTTTGTGAGGGTGAGGGTAGCACCTGTTTGGAAAGAGGCTCTGGCCTGGAAATCAACAGGTCAGTGCCATGCAGCAGCTGCAGGGGCCGGACTCCCTGGCCCACCCCAAGTCTAGGACTAAGGGCAGAGGTCAAGGAACATGGGAACTTCCTTCTGTCATCCAGCCTGGCTCACCACAGCACAGGCAACAGGACTTTCTAACTCTGATTTCTTTCTTGGTCCTGGAAAGAACACCTAGGTGCATCTACAGAGTGGTCACATAGACAGAGCAAAGAGGGAATCTATGTGTGACCCTAAAGTGGCCACAGTGCTGATAGAAGACTCGAGATAGAGTGGACAAGAGAAAGAGGCAACAAAAAGATAAAAAGGGAAAAAAAAAAAAAAAAGGCCAGCCATGGTGGTACAGGCCTGTCATCCCAGCACTCAGGAGGCTAAGGGTAGACTGCTGCAAGTTTGAGGCCAACCTGGGCTACAAAGTGAGTTCAAGACCAGCCTGAACTGTGCAGTGAAACCTGTCTCAAAAAAATCAAAAACTAAAAAAAAAAAGAGGAAGCCACAGCCACCACAGAGCCATCCTGCGTCACGTCACAGAAGGCAGTACTGTGGGGGAGGGCCCCAACCTGTTCTCTCCCTCAAACCTGCAGGGTTATCATTCCCCACTGAGGCCCACCTGCCTGCAGCTTCTCTTTCCAGAGCACAACACAAGGAAGTATAGGGGCGGCCCAGCCAGGGGGCATCCAGATTCTCTTCCTCTGCCCCACAGTGCCCACCACTTGCCAGGTCAGGTCCAGAGCAACGGGACTCCGTACTAGGTCACACTGTGAAGCCCAGCAGCCAACCCTCCAGCAAATGTAAACAGACACCTCTTGCCACAGCTCCTATTTGCTCTGTGTTTCATCAGATTTTCCCAGAGGAAAGAGCAGACACTATACCCACAGGGGCCAGGGAGGAAGAAAGCCAGAGTCAGGTTTAGTATTGAGGTCACTTCAAGTGGTGTCCTTAGCGCTCAGTCTGCTGCACCCCTCCCGCCACACACTGCCCCACCTTATGCTACCTGAGGGGTCTGACTCCCATCAACACACTCCCGACTGTTGTGGTCCTCCATCTTTCTGCCTGGGGGAAAAGGCACACTCCTGCCCTGTTAAAGGAGCCCCTCTCATTCCTCTCATTTGCTTGGGTGGCCACAGGTCTGAGGGATGTCTCAGCTGCTCAGGCGCTTGGTCTGTAGAGGGACAAAGTGCTGTGGTCCTTTGGGTTCTCATCTCAGGAACAGTAAAAGAAAGCAATTAAGTCTAACAAAACTATTAAAGCTGTCTAGGTTTCACATTATTTCCTCTCAATAAGTTGGGACTCTGGCAAAAGGAGGAACTGCTCCCAGGATGGATGATAGCAGCGAGGGTCCAGTCCCTGGGTCCAGTATCTATGGTCTCCTGGCTAGGAAGTCCCAGAATCTGTGGGGTCTCTGACACAACTTCATGACCCTGTCACACCAGCAAGAGGCCACTTGCTATTCCAGGGCTTGGCTCAGGGCCCTGGCTCTCCCTCTGCACCAAGGCAGGTATGTCTGTCATGCCCCTCATCCCTGACACTGGGCTGGGACCACGGGTGCTGGAGGGCAAATATCTCTGCCTGGCAGACTGCACAGCCACTCTATGCCCCTTCCCAGCTGCTGCTGCGTAGTACCACTTGACCCAGAAGTCCCCGGCATGTCCCTGCCACTGCACCTGGGACCCTTTTCAGGCTTCCTATGACAACGTAACTCCTCAGTGTTCGTCAAAGTTGTCTCCACCACCACCAAGGATAGAGGGGACAGACGGGCTGATCATGGGGACTTTCAAGCTTAGCCCTTACTCCTCATTGGCCCCTGCAGGCAAGTTTCATCATCTTTCAGAGAACTTCCAAAGAAAAACAATCCTTGTTAGGAGATGAAAGTACCCAGCCCATAACAGCATGCAGGGCCACCACGCTGGCAGGCAGTGAAGGCCAATCTCCTTTCCTCCCTCCTTTCCCTCCTTCTCTCCTTCCTGAAAGGCCAGCCTGAGCCTCATCCTCCCCTCTCTCAGGACTGCCAGGTAGGCATCCACCTGGCTCAGCTGCATTTGGGTTGTACTGGAGTTACACCTCCATTACACATCTGCCGATCCCAACCCATCACATTCTGATTTGCCCTTAAGACCCTGGCTCTCAGTTTTCAAAGCACAGGCCCTTGCGTCAGTACCAAGGACAGTCTATTTTGAAATAGGTCTGTGATATCAAGTTACCCACTCAAAAATAACACCCAGCTGCACTACCACAGCATACCCTACCTCCGGTAGGGCAGCACCTGGTCCTAGCCAGCTCTGCCCAGCCCCAGAGAGCCAACAGTAAAGACCTCCCCTGCCCACCCCCCAGGGCCATCTTGGTAAGGACTAACAGCCACTTCAGCTTAACCCCTTCTGCAGAGGGTACTACGAGCAACAGGGTCACAGCATCACCATGAACTGCTGCTACATGATAGGTTCTGGCCCTAGTATAAACTGGATCATTATGGGGGTCATCTAATATGGCTAAAGCCCTTAAAACAAAAGCCCATCTACCCAAGACCACCTCCCTGCTTCTTCTCCAGCTCAGCCTAAGATGCAATTTCCTTTCCTTTCCTTTCCCGCCGCCTCAGGGAAGATCCCTAATCAGCTCTTCAGGTATATCTAAACATCCCCTTCAAATTCCACCCTGGCAAAAGGCTATAAAAGCCTTGGCCTCCCTTTGTTCCAATCCAGGGAATTTCTTATCTTGTCCAGATCTCTCCATGCCTTCAAAGATAATAAAGCCCCTTTCTCTTTTTTCTTCTGCCTGTTTTTCTGCTATACCCGGGTGCCTGAAAAAACCTATCACTACAGAAACTAGAACACAAGAGAAAACACTTTGTGATGGGAGAGGTGGCAGAACTTCGGAGAAATTTTCGAGAAAGATGTAGCTTAGTGCTTGCATTGTGCAGTCCCTGAGCTTGGGAACTTGTCACAGACCAAAGTCCCAGGCCCACCCTGGACTGGATGAGCCAGAACTCTGCAGTGAGGCTGAACAAGCATCAGGTCACTCTGATGCGTGCTTAGGTCTGGAACTGCTGCCTTGGCCTAGAGGCCAGGCTGAGCAAAGTGTGACTGAAAGAGAGGTCATTAACTCAGAGGAACAATGTTGCAAAATGGAAAGCTGGGTCCCAAAGCACCCCAACCCATCACTTACAGTCTGTCACTCTACGTGTTTTCTCCTGTGCATCACAACTGAGTGAAGTTTAAACACCAATCCTAACATCGTGAGCCAGAATGAAGAGAGGCGGTGATAGGCCCAGGGACTGAGGGCTCACCCTCTGCCAAACGGAAGTATTACCCAGCCATGTGCTGACCTGAGGACTGTGGGCCACTGGGTCACTGCCCGAAGCACCAACTTGGCACCAGCAGAAGAGCTCCGTGAGACATACCTTTCCTGCTGCTAACAAGGGAGAAGCTGGGTCATTTACTATAAAAGGACAGCACTGGAAACGTCCACCCAGCATGCAGAGACACACGATGAATCTGGGAATCAGAATGCTTTCCAGAAAGAGGATGACAGGGGAGAGCTCTTCACATACAGCCTAGAGGCAACTGTACCATCTCACATCAGGGCCCTTGTTCAGTCTTTGGGCTTCTGTCTGCAAAAGGCAGACAGGCACCAGCCACCAAGAGCTCTCATTACAGCCCCTGCCAGCACAGCAGACCTTCAAACCAATGAGAAGCCAAGCAGAGGAGCCACACAAAAGTAAGCGAGTTGCTAGGAAAGAGATGGGATCTTGGGCTTAGCCTACAAATGGTCTTCGCTATCTAACACCTGCCTGCTTTTCACCATGTACTGAAAGGGAACTGTCACTGTTCCCAAGGAAAATGAGAAGGCCATGCCTTTCTATTACCTCAGTTTCCTCCAAGTGTCTCTATGATGTGAACCAATTTGGGGAGTCGCCACACCAGGGCCAGCCTAGACTACTTTATTTCACTGGCTAAACACCTAGGGACTAGAGCTTTCCAGGACAAAGCTCCAGTAAGCCTAAGTCCCATTGCATGAAAGCACATGGAGTCCCACATGCTCCACCAAAGTTAGGGCCCCAAGATACCACCCACCATGCCAGGGCAACCCAGGAACGCACCAGCAGGCTAAGATGCAGAGGCCCGTGAAGAGGACAATGGGGACAGGATAGGAGGCACAGAGCAGCCCGTGGCTGTAGAAGGCCTGAGAAATCTTCTCCCGTAGCCGTTCAGTCAGGGTCATCCTCAGTTGAAGTCACATTGCTGCCATCCCGGGAAGTAACCATGGATCAGCCTAGTGGGCGCTGGGCACCAATGACAAAGAACACCATCTGCAGGTATCTGGCCAGAAGAGATAAAAGCCATTAAAGAAGAATTCTTGGTCTTGCATGCTCAGCTGCTGGAGGAGAGGTAGGAATGAGTCTCAACATGGCCTCAGTATGCTCACACAAAGGACTGATGAGGGGCAGCTTGACACACACATGAGCACACACATGCACATAGCCGTGGTCACCTGTCAAGTGACCACGGGCCATATTCTGCATCAGTCTAACCAAAGCCTCTCCTACAGCAGTTTTATAAACTCTCAGCTACTTCAGAAGCCAGCATTTTTACAAGGGCATTGCCATGGTTTGTGTCTAGTCTCTCCAAAGCCTCATGCAATCATGAGTTTGCAATTAATTAATGATCCAATGCTGGGACTGGGTGTGGGTGCTGCACCTGCCCTGGGGCAGACAGCCTGCATCACAACATAAGGAGGGAAGAGAGGCTTACTAGCTGCCTCAGCCCCTACCCCTCCCTTTGCTTTTTGCTGTTTTCCACCACCATGAACTGCTGACCTCTGTCATGTGCTGCTCTGCCTTGGAGCCAGCTGAGTATAGACTGAAACCTCCACTAACAGTAAGCTAAATAAACCTTTCCTTCCTTAATTTTGGGTGTCAGGTATTTGTCCCAGCAATAAGAGAAAAGTAGCCAAGATAGGCATCTCTCTCACCCATGGCACAGGAAAGCTACACGCACAACAGAATCACCTTCAGCTGGTCTCTGACAAGCTAGACATGGTCTTTGGACACAGTCCTCTCTGCACAGACTGAGGGAAATCAGAATCTTTGAAAGGGATGGACCCCAAAACACATTCTTGTGATCTCAGATAAACAACATCCTGTAGGTGAGCACTCAACACAAAAACTTCAGAAAGCTCAGCGCCCAAGATCAAGAGTCACCAGATGGAATTCCTCCTGGTGCAATGTTAGGTTATAGCTTCTGCTCCTGGCTCTGCAGTTGTCCTGGGACCATGATGGCCGTGCCTGCCCCCAACTGCCCAGCAGCTGTCCCCCTTTGAGTAATAGAAGCCCATTGTGGCTTAGGGTGACCCACTTCCCCATGGACTCAGTGTCAATCAGGCCCTGCTCCCTTTACCACAGCACAGCAGCTAGGCCGCCCCCCCAGACTCTGCCCTCCGAGCAGAGGAAAGGAGAACTGTATGATACTAGTGGCACCTGTTCATGCCAAAGGGCTGTTTGCTTGCAAGATCCCTGGGCTGTGCTGGCTCCAGTCCTCTCTCAAGACTGGCTCATCAACTTTCCTTTCCAGACTAAGTCTTCCTATATCCTTCTAATAAATCCTCTTTCCCCATGCTAGCCAAAGTTAGCTTCTGTTGCTTGCAACCAAGACACATTAAACCAACAAAACCGAACTGTAAACTACAGTAGAAGACTAGCGGATCTAGAATTCTCTTCCCAACTGAGCTTTCCAATAAAGTGATTTAAGTCTACCTCTATTCCATGTTGGCGCTTCTTTGGTTTGTGCTACAGGGAACCTGCCTAGACATGTGTCTTGGCTTGATTATCCTCCTTAATGAAAACTCAGGCTGAGAAATGACTCTAAAGTGTCAAGTGACTTCCGCTGATTATTATTATTATTATTATTTTTTTTTTTTTTTTTGGTCTTTTTGTCTTTTTGAGACAGGATCTCACTATGCAGTTCAGGCTGGCCTTGAGTTACTTTGTAGCCCAGGATGGTCTGGAACTCACAGTGCTCAGAACTAAGAAGCAAAAGTCAGCCATGACTAATTCACAAGCAAAAGAGTATGCCTCATTCCTTCTACCTTTCTGGAAGTACCAGCCAGAAGTATACGTGCCATGTTCATCTAGGAATCTCCTACAGAAATACAAATAAGTCACTGTGGATCCAATCAACAGACAAAGAGTAGAGCAGGCAGCAGGTGACAGCTGCTGGTCAGAGCAACAGAGGCACTCACAACAGCTCCACTAGTAACAGGGTTCATCAGGACCATGACAGGCAGAAGAGGCCTTGAGCCAAAGACCCACTACAGTGCTCAGCATGAAACTTCTTGTCCCTGCACATGCCACCCTTCCTCTAGCTCCCCAGGGGACAATAAACATGCTGGATTATGCATATGGAGAGACACACTATCAGGACCTTGCAGACAGGCCACCAGGAACCAGCTCCAACTTTCTCCAAGTCTCATATATCTTTCCTTAAATGTCACTTCACATCAAGCTCTCCAGAAATTCTGATCTTATGGTCCCGACCCCCACCCAGATTTCTGTACATGTTGGCCGCAAGGAAAGGGCTGGCCCAGCTCTTCAGTTAGAACTGTTTGTAGGAAGCCAAAGCTATCTAATCCTAGTTCACCATACAGCCAACACAAACCTGACTTCCGCTGATGATGATGATGATGATGATGATGATGATGATTATTTATTTTTATTTTTATTTTTTTTTGGTCTTTTTGTCTTCTTGAGACAGGCTCTCACTATGCAGTTCAGGCTGGCCTTGAGTTACTTTGTAGCCCAGGATGGTCTGGAACTCACAGTGCTCAGCTTCCCAAGTGCTGGAATTATAGGACTGCCCCACCACACCCAGCTCTGCTGATTTTTATGTGTTGATTTTTCATAGTACCTGGGGAATACACACAAATTCTGGTTCATTACAATCAAGTCAATCAGCCCACCTACCTGAACCCAACAGGAAGAGATAACTAGTCATCTCTGTTCCACAGTATAAATTTTAATGCAAAGCTCCCTCAAAGCAAAATTTACCCAACCTGTATGAAAATATTTTTCCTCTATTGTCCCACACTTTTTATCAGTTGCTTCAGATCAAAATCTACAGCTCTGGCTGGGCGTGGTGGCACACGCTTGTAATACCAGCACTTGGGAGGCTGAGGCAGGAGGATCAGTGTGAATTCGAGACCTACCTGGGCTACAAAAGTGAGCTGATGGCCAGCCTGAACTGCATAGCGAGACTCTGTCTCAAAAAGATTAAAAAAAAAAAAGAAAAAAAAAAAAATCTACAGCTCTGTTTCCTGAGTGTCTTGTCCTGGAGGCTTAACTGGAAAAATTACATAAAAACTTAAGCAATCCTGCCTTGGCTATTGCAGAAGAGCCCACTATAAGCAAAAACAAAGGAGCTTGTTATCAGAAACCCAAATTACAGTGGTAGAAGCAGGGAACAAACACTACTAGATAGGGACAGATGAACAGCCCTGAAGAAGCCCACAAGAAGACAAGCCCAAGTCAAGCCACACTGCAGAGGTGCTTGAGGTGATGCGTGGGAGGTGGGGAATGCAGTCCACCTTGTCCCAGGCCAGGTCAGGATGCCCAGGTCCCTCAACTTATCCCAAAAGAGAGGGCAAATGTAGGAATCTGGGGAAACCCATACATATACAAGTGTGTATGTGTTTCTTATATAAACATAAGAAATGAAAGAAAAAGAGATGATGGCCTGGTGTGCCTATATTCACCTAATCCTCAGGAATTATATAGCTCTTTTCAATCAACTCACATAAGAATGAATGAAGAACTCCTGGGAGAGGACTTCCCTAACTGTTGTAGGTCCTGTGTGTGTTCTTCAGTTTTCAGGAAGGAAGGAAGGAAAGAAGGAAGGGGAAGAGAAGGGGAAGGAAAAGAAAAAGAAAAGGGAAAGGGAAAGGGAAGGGAGGAGGAAGGGAGAGATGGAGGGAGAGATGGAGGGAGGCAGGGAATGAATCAACCAAGAAAAATAAAGGTGTTAAAAGTCTGAAGGAGGTAAAGCATACAGGTGAGGGATGGAAAAGTACAATATCTATATATCTATACATATGTATATATATGTATAGATATATATATACATCTCCAGGTACAATAGCCAGATGTGACATGTGACAGCATACTCTGGGACACTGAAACGCAACTGCCAATGGCAAGTTTGAGACCATCCAGGGCACTGTAGCAAGACCCTGACTCACAATTTTTTTTTCTTGACGGGCCTGGGATACAGTTTCACGCAAAGGCCCAGGTTCAGTTCCCAGGAGCAAAGCGAGGAGAGGGGGGCACAAAACAACAGCAGGCTCTGATCCAAGGGTCAGTTCCTGAAAACCCTACGCATTCCCAGAGCCTTGGGCCTGGCATGCCTGTCCTGAGCACTGAGCATTTCATTTCTCTAGAACAGTACTTAGGGCTGGGGAAATAGCTCAATAGAATAAGCGCTTGCCTGGCAAATACAAGGGCCTGAGTTCAATCCCAGGTCCTGCAAAAATAAATAAATTAATAGAACAGTACTTAGAGGGCACTCACTGGGGGGATGTCCTCAGTGTTCTGAGAAA
>PVKN010002564.1:8903-41853 GCA_004027915.1 Capromys pilorides | reverse complement strand
TTTAGATCTTTAATCCATTTAGACTTTAGTTTAGTACATGGTGATAGACTTGGGTCAAGGTTTAGTTTTCGACATGTAGAGAGCCAGTTTTGCCAGCACCATTTATTAAAGAGGCTATCTTTCTTCCAGTAAACTCGTTTGGCCCCTTTGTCGAAGATAAGTTGGCTGAGTGTGTTTGTATTTGCTTCTGCATCTTCTAATCTATTCTATTGATCCTCAGGTCTATTTTTTTGCCAATATCATGCTGTTTTTATTACTGTAGCTTTATAGTATAACTTTAGGTCAGGAATTGTAATGCCTCCTGCCTTACCTTTGTTGCCCAGAATTGTCTTTGCAATTCTGGGTCTTTTTTGGTTCCAAATAAATTTTAGGAATGATTTTTCCAAATCTGTGAGGTATGTTGTTGGTATTTTGATAGGAATTGCATTAAATCTGTACAACAATTTAGGGAGCATGGCCATCTTCACAATGTTGGTTCTTCCTATCCAGAAGCAGGGCATATCTTTCCATTTTCTGAGGTCTTCTAGAATCTCTTTTTTCAGAATACTGTAGTTTTTATCGAAAAGGTCTTTTACATCCTTAGTTAGGTTAATTCCTAAGTATTTCATTTTCTTCGGTGCTATCATAAAAGGTACTATTTCTCTAATTTCTTTCTCAGTGTGCTTGTTATCTGTGTAGAGGAATGCTATTGACTTTTGTGTGTTGACTTTGTACACTGCTATGCTACTGAATTTGTGTATTAATTCTAGTAGCTTTTTGGTGGAGTTCTTTGGGTCCTCCAAGTAGATTATCATGTCATCTGCAAATAGTGAGAGTTTTATTTCTTCCTTACCTATTCTTATTCCTTTTATTTCTCTCTCTTGTCTCATGGCTGTAGCTAATAATTCTAGAACTATGCTGAATAGGAGTGGTGATAGAGGACATCCTTGTCTTGTATCAGATCTGAGAATAAATATTTTTTCATTTTTAAAAAGGGATTTTTAAGTACCGAAATATTACATATTAACTATAGAAAATGTAAGGAGTTTAATAGAATAAAAAGATAAAAGGCAGCTGTTTTCTTTCCAACCCAAATCCCCGCAGAGACATCCCTAAGAGGAACTCTGCCCACTGCAAGTGTGCTTACCTCACCCCACGTGGCCTGCAGGGACCTGCTGGGCCACACAGAAGGGTTAGCACAGCTCCTCCACCACATGGCCTGGGCATCTGGTTGAGGCTGGGGAGCCCCACAAGTCAGGAATTTATGCATCTTATAGATGCAGAGTATTTGGGGGTATATTATCCTAAGGAGATTGACAGAGTAGGAACCCAGCTTCCCAGCCCTGCCCCCATCGATTTCTCACCTGAGAGCTGCACTGCCAGTGCTTCACCAGAGCTCGCTTCAGGACCTGCCCCACAGGACCCGCCCCACAGGACCCCCTACGTCTGTATTCTCCAAATACGGGCACTTGATCTTTAAAGCTATGTGAATTAAAAAAAAAAAAAAAAAAAAAAAAAAAAAAAAAAAAAAAAAAAAAACATTTGCTGCTTTAACGACTAAGCCATATTTTCTAGACAATGCTTGTTGGTTTGGCCCATGGCCTCTGATGGCACCCTCACATACACGAATGTCGACTCATAGGATGTGGACAGTGAAAGGTGAGGGGAAGAACCCGAAAAGTCCTGTCAGGACTTCGAAAAGGAACGGTTCCCTCGTTCACTGTCTCCTGGGATGTGCACTCTAGAGTTAGTTTGTAGGGACTGAGAGATGCTGTGGAAAGTTAGGTACTTGCTATGCTCACGCGCTCTGGACCGCTGGGGAGGAATTGTATCAATCTCACAGTTGTGTGGTCTTGGTTGTTTGCTCTTGGAATTTCACTTTGTGTGAAACTCTGGCCAGCAAATCATGTCTTCTGGCCAACCATAGACACCAGATGACCAATTAGGTTAAAGCTGAAACCGTGGAACTTTCCGCCTTTCCTGAGCAGAACAGAATGGGCGCCCTATAGGGAATCCAGCTGGACGGCCGTGAGAAGGAACATAAGCTACAGAGGAAAGGGAAGACATGACGCCATGTGGATGAGGTGGAGCGTGGGGCCGTGGGGCGACCTCGTGCATCCTTCGGGCTCTGCTGCTGACCAGGCGGCCCATGACTGCGGCGCAGGTCAGCTCGCCCGGTGTTCTCTTTCACTGCTTTGAAGAACATACCTATAAGCTTTGTCGAAGTGGAAGAAAGAGGAGGTGTAGGGCAGAAGAACAGAGAGACCGCCGCGCTGGCCCTCAGCGGATGCTCCTGCTTCAGGTTCTTTGAGGTGACGAGGGCCCCTTCTCCCTCTTCTCTGCCCTGTGCTTTCTTTCCTGAGAACCCTGGCTGGCCTTGTGCTCTAAGGGTCCTGCCATGGTTTTGAGATTCTTGCTGGACATGGTATGGACATTCTCCACATATCATAGACTGATGTAAATTTCACTGTCAAAACAAGCCAATGTGTGTCACAATGTAATGTCTTCAATTAGCTGATAAATAAAGATTTTTTTAAAAAAAATTTGTTGTGGAACATGTGTGTTAGGGGACGTACATTTTGACAGCTCTTACTTCCTCCTCCTGTTCGGCTTCTTCACTGAGGCTGCCTTGGCGGTCTACTTCCTTCCTGGTTGAGTGTCCCTGAAATCAGATCTCAAAGTGCTCAGCTTGTTTAAAAACAAAACAAAAAGGAAACGTGCAAGTGTGTGGCAGTTCTCAGAAAGAGCCCATCTGGCCAGTGTCAGTTCACTTGGGGACTGTTCACCGCTCTTCTCCTTTGGAACCTGACTGTCCCCTGAACCTGTGCTGCACAAGCTCTAGAAGGTCCCAGGAAGGTGTCTGCAGTGTCTCCTTCTGTACTCAAAGCTCCTCTGATCGCGTTGCCGAGTGGGTGAGGGACATAGGCTAACCGGAATTCTGGCGTAACACTGTGAACCGAGATTGCAGGCTGCAGAAGACAGACCCCTCAGGTCCCCGAATCCACTGCTGGCCTCGGCTCCGAGCTCTCCTCACTGAGTGGCCAGGGGAGGAGCCTCCTTAACCAGCTGCTCTGCCACTGTTACTTACAGGGTGTGGTCCACCCTAGGCCCACCAACTTCCAGCGTGACAAGAAGACTGCCCAAGGCCAGGGCGGTGGCCCCCGGTGTTCATATCCTTCCATGGAAGCTTCCAGGGAGCTTCCAGGAAAGTTGCAGCCTGGGTCTAGGTCCCCCGACATGTTGGAATGATTTGGCTGCGTGATGACAAGTAGAATAAAGGAAAACTAGAGCTCCCAGCGCTTCCAGGGCTCCGCCTCCCGGACGTGGACAGCTCCAGTCAGTGCACACAGGCGAGACTGTTTTTTCAAATAATCTATCAACTGCTTGTATCTAAAAGAGTGTTACAAAGGCATCTGGGCCACTGAGCTTGCCCATAAATCACTTTACACCTCCTGCAGACACCAGAAGTCCAACCTTGCTTGACAGAGCCAGTGTGGCTTGGGTTCCTCTCCTGAAAGCAGCGATTAGCATGACAATTAAGCACTCTGGTGTCTAGCCACACACTGCTCTCCACCCAAAAGGTGCTGACTGCTGCAGCACCTCTCAAGAAAGAATTCTAGGCTCAGCTGCAGCATCTCACTTTTTCTAGGATGGGCTGTACCTACATAAACCTGGGCACACAGACATCCTCAGCATCATGGTCCACCTAGGAGCTGTGGGGTGCCTCAATGCCGCCAGGCTTCTTCTGCAGCGGTTCTGGCTCCGACCAGCCTGCCGGGTGCAGTGTGTCCTCCTCGCAGGCACCTGTGCCCCTTCCCTGGCCCTCCCGCTCCCCACCTGCTCACCTCTACCGCTCCTGTGAGATCCCCACTGAGAGGCCTCTCTGGAAGCATTTCCTCCTCTCTACCTCCGCCTGGTTCCATAAGTGGTGCCATTTCTGAGGCAGAAAGGCTATTTGCCCTTCGATTCCCTCCCCGTGGAGCTGAGCTTTTGGGAGCCAGGTACCGATCCAGCGGGGAATGTGAGAAAGAAAACCCTTTGCCCCCTGTGGCCTCCGACCCCAGACTAGAGAAAGGTGCTCAGAAGTGGGGAGAGAAGAGAGCAGGAGAAGGTGAACACTGGCCCTCCAGCAGCTCCCCAACAAGGAGAACTATCTTCCACATCCTGGACAGGCCCAAGGACAGTGAAGCTGAAAATGCCTTATTGGAAGGGACGTGGAGAACTCCAAGCTAGGCAGGGGCAGGGGCACAGGGCTGAAGGATGGCTCCGTGGCTGCCTGTGTGGACCGAGGGTTGCTAGGAGCAGTGATGGTGTTCCAGGACGGGTCTCGGGAGAGACGGGTAAGTGGGCCACACTCCCCACACCCCGACGTACACTCCCACGTAGACTAGCACTATGGAAGAGGAGGTGTCCGAGTGACCTGAACTTGAGTTTCCACCACCCTGGTAGAGTAAGAACTCTGAATAAAAATTATATTGTAAAGGCAATATGAATTCCGTCTCTCAAAAACTTGAGCTATTAGTCGGTCTTCTCTCACTGTGACCAAATGCCTGAGGCACACCTCATGCTTTCAGAGGTTTCTGTGGTTCATTGGTTGGCCCACTGCTTTGGGGACCTGGTAAGTAATGGAGGATGCTGGGCCTAGAGAGGGAGGGCAGGGACCCCACAATCCCTCCAGGCCATGCCCCAATGACCTCACTTCCTCCCACGGTGCCTACCTCTTACTCTATTGCCACTGCACAATACTGCCACAGCCTAGGGGCCATGTCTTTAAACATATGAGCCTTTGGGGACATGAACTGTCACGAGTGTGAACTAAGGTTTGTGTCTACTGTGTCCACAGCATCGTACTGGCCTTTCTGGTTGTAACTGCTTGTGGGTTACCTTTTCTCCTCACATAAATTAGATTTGTCATCGTACACCCAGTATAGCAGCAGTACCTGGGCCAGAAGACATTTGAGCTCAGGAATGATAGAATTTGTGAAATCCAATAGGTCCTTCCTACCTAGCAATCTCTGTCAAGCTTCTGAATAGAGGGTGGTCCGTCTCTAAGATGCAGTATTATGAACTCCTTAAAAACTGCATATCGTATGAGTATTTTATATCATGGGAAATGACTGCTCGTTTGTTAAGCGTAAAGAAAGTTTTCAAAACAGCATGGTGTATGTTTCTTGAAATGACATGGAGTTTGTGCCTAAAGTAGTTTTAAAAGAGTAGACAGCAGTGAAGCAGTGAATTATATCCCTGAGCGGTGCAGCCCTCTGGGGACTTTTACTTCTCTTGTGTGCTTTTTTATTTTTCACAATTTTCAAAATTTCTCCAGTGACCACAGGTTTTATTACTAGAAGGGAGGAAGAAGGACAATGTAATCTCACTAAGTCGGTATGTCCCTTTTAATTTTCTGGGTGGTTTTCCTGCTGCTGTGGGGGCCCCCCAGTGCTGGGGCCACTGTCCTCGGCAGTAGGGGTGCAGGACCTGTGGATCCAGGTCGCGGTGACCTCCCCTAGCAGCCTTGGCCAATGTCCAGGCTCATTTCTCCACCTCACCTTCCCCCCAGGACATGTCTGCGCCCTCTGGGCTCTTGGGCTGTGCAGAGCTGTGCCTGGGGTTTTCTAGCTGGGGCCTCTCCCAGGTGGAGATCCACCCTGCCTGCTGCCTGTCCCTAGGGACCCGCTCCCCTCCCCTGCAGGCCCCTCTACCCCAGGCTGCACTTCACCAGGGCTCGGTGTTGCTTGGAGACAAGAAGAACAGGAACACCAATTGTTTTCTGTAGAAAATGCACATGATATGAAACAGGATGACAAATATTTAATTTAAATAAGTTCATGTACTTAATAATTGAAATAAATATTATCTACATATGTGATATAATTTCTTAAAATATTTTAACAGGATTATTTTCTTGCAACCTTTAAATTGACTCACTTTTTAAATGTAAATATCTACTTTAGCATCATACTGAGCAATAAGGGTTTATAAAAGCTACATGCTTCATTAATATACATTTAAATAGAAACTAGCTCAGATAAAATACCCAGTGGCACAGCACGAGAATGCCTTCCTACCTGCTGCCGTGGCTATGCTGAACCCCAACCAGAAGCCCAATTCCACTCTGCCAGTACCTAGCACAGTGCTGAGCAAGCACGAAATTTACCAAATGGGTAGGAATTTTGAACAGTTAAGAATAATTGATGTCTTGATTGAGTACTGACTTCTGGGAGATCGTCTCTAGTTTTATTCTGCACTTTTTAATCAGCGATGATATCTTGTGCTGGTGAGAGAAGTACAAGACACTCAAGCAGTTTTCTTTTAAGCCTCTCAAGATTCCAGGAGCGGCCTGGAGAATGACAGCGGCAGGCAGGTCCCCAGGAGAAGCCCTGGGGAAGAATGACGGGGGTGTGGCCGGTGGAGCCCAGCGCTGGCTCCAGGCTCCCAGGCTGCCCCTGCCCAAGAGCCTCCAGCACGCAGACCCCTCTTGGATGCCTGGCAGCGGTGGCACCCTGGGCACAGCTTCCCTGCCCTGCTGGAGAAGCCGGAGGGAGGAGTGTGCCCCCGTCCCAGGTCAGGGCGTGGAGGCGCAGCTCGCACCGGACCACGCGCGCTCCAAAGCCAGACTCTTCCCTGTCAATGACCACAGGCCGGCAGCTTTCCACGACCCAATAAAAGAAAGGAAGCGACCGGCGAGCCGCGCCTCGGGCTCCCGCGATGTCGTCATCTGTGGCCACGTCCTTCGCCGGCTACCTCGCACAGGCTTACTCACCGTGGTGGTGGCTGTCACCACATCACTACATCCTGGTACTTCAAAGTTCGGCGTAGCACGGCGCTGTGAGCCGTTTCCCACTGCACTCATAAGTAATGGCAGGCGGTCTCAGGGGTTTTTCTGACATTTATGATCTCTGTAGTCAGGTCCAACATTAAACTTGAGAAATGTTTAGGTTGAGATTTTTAAAAAGATATCTTTATCTTCTACTTTTGAAGAAAAAGGGAGAAGCGGCAGGGTGCGCTGTCCTCCTGAGAGGCACGTGTGGAGGAGGGTGACCCGGCTGGGTCCACGCAGCAGCTTGATGCCGGGTCTCCCCCACGTGAGCCGCTGCCTGCCTGGCTGCGGCTCCTTCCAGCTGGAGGCAGCAGCTAGGGTTCATTTCCTTCACCACGGGTGGGGCCAAGATGGGCCGGAGAGAGGACATTGCCTAGTGGGGTTCTTACCACAGGGTGCGGGGCAGGAGACGGGGCAGAGAGCGGCTTGTGCCATCCACAACAGGTGGGTGGGGGGAGGCCCCGACCTGGTCCTCACAGTGCCCAGGGCTCTGCTCAATGCCACTCAGGTCCCAGCAGTGGGGAATCTTCATGCCCTCCCACTTCCCATCCCAGAATATTTTGTCAGCCCTGGGAGAGGGCATTTGGCTCAATTTGCCACCTACCCCTTAGGATTAGGAAAGTCCCCTGGGAAAGGCTTAAGGAAAACCCGGCCACAAGGGATCTGTGCAGCACAGTTGGAAGGAGAACTTGGTGGATCCCAACCCTCAGAACAAGGTTTGCGTCTGGGAGTCACTGGGGGAAGGAGGCAACCCCTGAAGACTGGTGTGGACTGGAGGGGCCGTGGGCATGCTGGGGCCCAGCCTGCCCTTGCCACAGTCCACACCTTGATGCCTGCTTCACCTGAGCAGGCCCATGCTGTGCGTGCAGCTTCCCTCAGCCCGTGAACTGGAGGGTGAGGGGAGCGTGTGCCCGGCACACAGGGCACACAGCACAGGCGGAGGGCCGTCCTGGAGCAGCCGGGGCTCTGTCCCAGGGTGCTCCGTGGCTGTAGGCCTGGGCCAGTGCATGTTCTGGGTAAGCCCAGCAAAAGTCCCCACCAGTCCAGGGTGATGATGATGAATAACTGCCTTGCAATTAGAGCACCACGACGGCAGCAAAGGCTCTGGTCAGGGGAAAAACAGCCCTTTACTCATCTGACGGTGGAGGTCCTGGGGCTCTCCCAGGTGGCAGCGCTGAGGGCTGCACCTTTGTGTCCCTGGGGCCACTGCTGCACATGCTGGAGGGCCGCAGGAACATGCCTGTGCCAAGAGCAGCCCCCCCACTCCCCCACGATCTGGGTGCAGGGCTCAGCTGGCCCCGAGGCAGCAGGCACAGAGGACCCCCGCTGGCTTCCTCAGCTATGTGGCCTCCCACAGTGGCAGACCCACTGGCTACTTCCTGTTTTCCTGCAAGCTACAGCAGCAAATCTCACCTCTGAAAGGCTAGGTGCCTGCAGGGGCTGCAGGAGTGGATGCTGGGAAGAAAAAGACAGCTCAGAATGGGGGCTGGAGTCCAGGCCTCCAGTGGCCCTCTCTGGCAAGCTCCGGGCAGGAGGCTGGGCCCAGCTTGGTGTCTGTGGCTGAGGCATGAGAAGGCCTGGACGTGAGCACACAGAGACACCTGCACAGCAGAACATGCTGAGCAGAGGCCCGGAAGCCCCTGGATCTGCTTCCTTGGGTGCATCTTTGTACCCGGTCCGGTGTCGCCAGGGACTATGGCAAGCCACCAGCTAGGTTTCTGGTGACTCGAATGCCTCTGTGCTGCAGGAGTCGTCCCGAGCTCTGCACTGTGTGTGAGGGCACAGGAGAGGAATCCGGGCCCAGGCAGCGCCCATGCTGAGCTGAGAGGAGCATCGGCTCAGCCGGCCTTACACCCCTGCCCTGCTCACTGGGGCCCTGGGGCAGGCTCTGCAGCCTCCCTGCTGTGCTGCTGACCAGGACTTCTATCTTATCCACTACCCAGTGCTGCCCATGGGCTCTGTTCTGTAAAATCAGCCCCTCCAGCTTCTCCACACTCGGGGGGCCACGCGATAGCAGGCTCTGTGGCAGGAGACTCCTCGCAGCTGGAATCTGCGTCACCAGAAACACCACGAATCAGGCTGGCCCTCCTCCCCTGCCTGCCACCAGGCCTCTGGACACTGGAGCACAGCCTGGCTGTGCAGTGGCTTCCCTTCCCTCCTGGTCCTCCCACCTCTGGTTTTAGTTGCTTTGAGAACATCAGAGTGGGAGGAGGTGGCAGAGATGGGAAGGGACTTGGCGTCCGGCTCTCGGGTGTGGACAGCATAGTGGCACCTTTCCCTGGTGCATCTGGCTGGCCCATGGCCCAAAAGCTGGCTCTCAGATGCCCCTAGGTGAGGGAGAGGAAGTGCTCCTCCTGCTGCTCGCCCTGACCAAAGGAGCCTTAGACTGCAGCCCCGAGAGCCAGCAGCACCCCTACACCTGCCTGCGTCTCACTGGCTGGGCCCCTCCAGTCCGCCTCCCCACCTGTCAGAGTTGGTGCCACGGAGACAACACGTACCCCTCCTCACGCGGGTGTCTCTGGTCCCAGCACGCATGGCTTGCAGTGCCTTCCTCTAGAGTGGCCCTGATGAGCAGGTGCCCACGCAGTGTTCACCCATGAGGGACTCGAGCGCTCTTCCGCCTGTGTCCTGCACCAGTCAGGGAGGAGGGCCCATGAAGGCATCTGGCCCCGTCCCCTTCAGCCGTCTTTTAGGCCCAGCCCATGGGTCCTGGGGCAGCTGGAGCGCGTGCACCACCCAGCACCCAGGAAGTGTTTGGAGCGTCACAGCCACACGGAGCGCCAGAGAAGGGACAGCTATGTGTGTGTGTGTGGGGGGGGGGGGGAATCTTGCTATGCCTCCTGGGGTTGGAGGAGACTCCCAGACATTTCTGCTGTGTAGGACCACCTTGCTGTGTACCCACTCCTTGTCACTAGAGCCCTGGAGGAGAGGATTCTAGCCAATCTCTCTTGCCTGGTAGCTCCAGGATCCTTGGTTGGTCTGTAAGCAGCAGAGACTCGGGTCTCCCTGCTGGGACACCTGCTTCACTTAGGTAGGAAAACTCAAGGGCCAAAGGGAAGCTGTCTCACCAGACAAAGTCATCTGCCCCTCACCTCCCAGCAGCCTTTGAGCCTAGGCCCCGCCCTCTTGCTCCCTGCTCTCCGCTCCAAGCCTGACATCCTGGCCTTGCCAAGGCGGCATAGGGAGGACCTCCAGGAAGACAGCCAAATCAGCTCCCTGCGGAGCTCTCCGTGGCCACCATTGCCCCGTGGCCACCTCGGTCCATTTCTGTGGGTCTGAGTCCTCTGTGCTCTTGCCTTTTCATGCCAGTCACCAAGCTGGAGAAACATCCCATGGACACCACGGAGCGCTCACAGAGGTAAGACCGGGTGACTGGCAAATCTGTGGGGCGATAGTGGTTTCTGACCCCAGGCCTTTATCTACGCCAGCAGCCACCACTGACAAGGCCTGCCGGTCACGGAGGGAAGGAGTACTGTCCTCGCCGTGAGCCCTGCTCTTCCACCGCTGCGCAGGAGCCGCCATTCTCCAGGCAGTCACTGCGTGGAGCCAGTGGGGCAGGGGTCTCTTCCCTGGCTGCCCAGGCCCTGAGCTTCTGGCAAGGCAGCTACAGTGCTGGGCCCTGGCTGTGGCCACAGGGCGCCCCCTGCTCTGGAACACAGCTACCGACCGGGAGTGGAAAGTGCTGCCGTGGGTATCATTTGTTTGTCTATTTCTTTATTCCAATGATATTATTCTCTTAAGTTAGCTGTCTTAAATTTGACTACTATGTCATTATTAGTAATTCCAATTTCTTATTTAATTTCCACGTAAGATAGGGCTTGCCTGTAAAGATACATTGAGAGAGAGCGCATTCTATATTTAGCGAGAGAGATGCTATCTACCAATTACAGGGAAACGATTACATCAACATCCTCCATTGATGAGTTGAACCACAAGAAAAATATGAAGAGTGGGAGATGCTGCTCAGAACTGGAGCACGGTAACTCCAGCGTGTAACGGGTCTTTGGTCACCACGCCTCACCCTGGCGCCCGAGCAGCGGTTAGAGGAGCACTGGAGGCACGGGCTACGGTCCCTGAGCACACGCAAACGCACCTGCTCCTCCTCCTCACCACCCAGATCCACTTCAAGCTGCCCTCTTCAGCAGGGTGGGGGGGGGGGCGGCAGTGACCCTCTGCTGACCCTGAGCCCAGAAGTTGGCAGGGAGCCTCCTGCCACCTGTCCAAGCCTGTCCCTTCACTTTTCCACAAAGAAAACTGAGATAAGGGGCAGAAAAGGGGCCTCCCCAGCTCGGGAGCTGAGCTGAGCTGAGCCGAGCTGAGCTGACCTACCGTGAGGAGCCCTGCAGGAACTCGAGCCACCCTGGTGCTGTTGCCTTTCCTCATATTGGTCACAGTGAATTCCAAATGTAGCGTCACCCTCAGGAGCCTTTCAGCACGCACCGAACACAAAATGGCACCGAGATGTCTCGTGTCCTCTCCTGCGTGAATCTGGGCACTCACATACAGCCTTCTGGGGTTGTCCTTGGGGTGGCTCAGAACTGCTTGCCGCTAGTCAGAGTGAACCTCTTCAGCTAAGAACTGACAACACCTGAGGCACCGAGAGCTCCCTTGCAGCAGATATGGGCCTCGGGGGAGTAGCCTAACCGGACCCGATTCTGTGGGGTGTGGGGCAGCGTGGCACTGGGAATGCTTCGCACTTTGCGCACGGTCTTTTTGTCTTCTGGTTGACTGTGGCAGCAGGAGCAGCAACACCAGCCTGACCAGGCTTCTGCACAAAGCAGCAGAAACCCCTCTTGCTGAAAGCGATTTTATTGACAACAACCAGAAAGTGACGCTGGGTGAATTACAACTAATGCATACATGCACGTTTACACAGACACATCCAGGGGCTAGGACATGAGTGAGGCCATGGAGCAGTGTGTGTGAAGCCCACACAGGAGCCCACAGTGGCTCTACGGCTCCACTGATCCCCTGGCGGGGGGAACAGCCACACAAAGCAGCTCCCCACCTAAAGGCCTGGCGAGGCGAGTCCAATCAGACTGTTTCTGGGGAAAAAAAACAAAGCGCTGGAGAGACCAGAAAGATCAGAGACATCAGTGCTTCCTGGCCACCGTAACTTGCACATGTGGCCCTTGGTCCCTTCGCAGGGGTTGGACTTCTGCCTGTGTGCTGCTGGGCCTGTCCCGAAGAGCTGGGGATGCCCCAGTGAGGACATGTGTTCTGCTGAAGAGATATTAATTTAAGCTTTGTGACTCTCCTGCGACACTCAGGCTGAGAAGCAATTCTTCACTCCCACAGGGGCATCAGGCCTGCTCGAACCGCTCTGACACATGCGTGGCTCCCTGGAGGCCCTGAGTACAAGCAGAGCAGCTCTCCCGGGGCTGGGCACCTGGTCCTTCCTCTGTGGCTCCCGCCCCCGTGTCCACAGAAATCCGTGCTTGAAGCTCAGCTGAGTCTTAGCGCTCAGCATCGTGGCCTTGGCCCTCAAAGGCCTGCTAACTAGACAGACGCGCTCATGTGGGCAGCATGAGAGCCACCACCATAGGCCGTTTCCACAGGGATCCTTCTGAGGAAACTGCAGATGCTCGACACAGCCAGGCGGGGCGGAGGTGACCTGGACAGAGGGCTGGAAAGGGGAAGTCAGACACAGGCTTGGCCTTTAGCTCTATGGAGGCAAAGTGAAGTTCAGTCGCCACCTCAAACCACACCCTCACAGGAACAGCCCTGGCTTCCCCAGAAGTGAGAAGAGTCGGCGCTGTAACCACATTCCTGCCAGCCCCGTGGACGGAGGCCACAGGAGAGAGGTCACACACAGGGCAGAGCCAGCCTGGCTGAGCTCACAGGGCCAGGTGAAGAGGTGGGCTGGAAGGGATTAGAGCTTAAAACTGGTGGCCATTTTCTCTGTATATTTCCACAAATTCTCCACTTTTTTCCTGCCTTCCCGGAGATATTGCTAGTGGATGCCCATGAGGACAAAACCCCCTGAGAATTACACACGTCAACTTTCAAATGCAGTGAAAATGTTAGGCCTTCATATGTGCAGTAGAGGGGCACCTATTGTACTTTTATTTTTGACATAGTTCATTAGTAACTAAGCCCCTCCCCAAGAAGACACGTGGACGGCCAGTAGGCACACAGGGAGATGGTCCATATCCTCAACCACCAAGGAGACGCCAGCCCCAGGAGCTTTACACGCCTGTTAGAATGGCTAAGCAGAAAGAACAGAACTCGGCACGGCCTCCTCAGATTGAAGAGGATGAAGAGCAGCTGGCACTCTGCTGCCGTGGCAGGGAAAGTGCAAAAGCCGGTATGGAGAAAGTTCAGTGGTTTCTTATGAACTTAGATCTGAGCTTCCTGTCTGATCAAAATATCCTGCTAGAAGCAAATTTTAGCCAAGAAATATAAAATCTCCACACAAAGATTAGGTACATTTTTCTTGTTGCTGAGACAAAATACCTGACATGCAAAGCTGAAGGAAGAAAGACTGTTGCAGTTCACAGCTTGCAGAGGTTTCAGTCCACAGGAGGCTCCAAGGCAGGGTGGCCCAGCAGAGGACACCGTGAAGGAGGAGCAGTCCGCGGCAGGCAGCAAGCACACAGCAGCTCTGGGGCCGGCGGGAGGAGCCTGCTCATGAAGCGCAGCTCAGGGATGCCTTGGGGATGTAGGGACCACGCCGCCTTGCTGCGTGAACTGCTTCACCTGTGAGGTTAGTAGCTCCATCCAAAGTAGGCCCCTTCTGTCACAGAAAGCCGCCTTCTCTCCCGAGGAATGCCACTGCAGTCTGCTTCTCTTAACAGATGATGTTCCTAGAGGAGGTAGACCTCAAATGGAAAAAGAAAAAGGAAAGAAGAAAGTCAAAGAAATCAGAGAGCCTGTGAGATACAGCTCATCGGACTCCTGCTCTACATGCCGCGCCAGCCTGGCCCCAGGCACACTGAACCAGCCCCTGAGTCTGAGCGCAGTGGCACAGGCCTGCAATCTCAGCACTGGGGAGGCTGAAAGCAGGAGGACCACCAGGAGTCCAAGTTGCATAGTGAGACCCTGCACCAAATACATAAAAAAGAAAAGAAAGTTGAAATCAGGGCAAGTTTCAGAGTCCCCTACACTCCAAAGTCAGGAGAGAAACCAGCAGGGGGCAGGTGATGTAGAGGCCCTCACAAGGCCAGTCTGGGGAGCAGCACCCCAAGTCCGCACACATGGCCATAATCTTGTTGGATGGAGAAGCTGAAGGCCTCCTGGGGCTGGATGACAGAACTGTAGGCTGGGACTCGCCTGGGAGTGGAGGCGCCTTCGACCCCAAGGCGCCTTCATCCTCCTCCCCTTCATTTCCACAAAATCTAGTTTCCCTTCAGGACATTTCTTTCGGCCGGCCGGGGGTAGAGGCCCTGCCTGCTCCTCTAGGAGAACCCCGCTGGTTCTGCCCAGGCAGGCAGACCCTTCACCAGTCCGCACCTCCTGACTTCAGCCTTCCAGGGCTTTCTTATTCTGTTCATGCTGTTCTCTTGCTGGACAAGTTTCAAAACCCAAGACCCACGTGGTCAGCCTCTGCCAGGCACCCTCATCAAAGACAAAGCCAGGTCCCAGTTGCTCCTCTCCAGGCCCACTGGTGGCACTGACTTAACACATCACTACACAGCTGAGGGGACAGTGTGAGGGTGCCGTGGTAACGGTGCCCTGTGACCCTGGGCATCACTCCTCTACTGCTCATGGAGTGCAGTGCCACAGCTGTGTTTTGCTCATCCTGTGCACCCTAGGGCTGCCTAGTAACTTGGGGAGTACCACTGACCCCAAATGCCCAGCCTAAAACAATGGTACGTAGGATGAGCAGGGGTGGGTAACCCAGGGCTCACCTCCAGGAGAAGGAGTGGGGCTCCCAGGAACAAAACAAAGCGACAGCATTGGTGAGAGAGTTCCTGGAAGGGCAGTTCACATGGGGGTGCTGATGGCGCTTCCAGGGAACAGTTCCTAGGTGCAAAGAGAGCTTCCATTGCTCTGAGCTCAGGCAGGACAGTCTGTGGGGACAGAAGCTCAGTGATTTTGGCGCAGGAGAACACGCAGGGCACCCAGTGCTTCTGATGTGTGGGTGGTGGCAGAAGCCTGGCAGAGAAGATGGCTCCCAGGTCCTGGGCAGAGGGGCCAGGAGGAGCGCCCGAGGGCTCTGCCTGCTGTCTCGGCAGCTTGCTCAGCTGTCAGCTCGCAGCAGACGCCCAGGTCAAGTGCAGGGCTCCAGCTCTTAGAAGCGCTGTGCTGTTCCCCGTGTCCTGGGCCTCAGCCACTGGCATGCACGGAAGCCCCAGAGCCATCTGCCCACATGCTGCCTGGTTGGTTTTGATTAGGACGCCGATGCAGGGAAGGGCGCGGGCTCCAAGGAGCTGAGGTATTCACAGTGCAGTTTCCTGCTGGTGACAGCTCCGGCGGGGGATGGTCAGGCAGGACATTGTCCTGGTCGACGCCACCACTGTTACGTGGTACTGTCGCCTCTTCAGGGCTCTCTCCTTGAGCACTATTCTCTGGGCAGCCACCTGGAGGGGCAGGCCAAGCTCATTCCACTTGCAGAGTGGAAGCCCATGGCGCCAGCTCTGTCTTGGAGAGCAGACACTGGGGGCATTGTGTAGGGAGGCGTCCCTGTGAGGGTCCAGGCTGACCATCCCCAGACCATCCCTGTGTTCTGATCTGACCCTGAATAAGACCTGGCTGCCTCCTCAGGCCAGCCTCGCTGGCAGCTGTGGGTACCAGGGTGGGAGCTGCTCTTGCTACGGGGAGTCCGGGATGCGCAGCAGGCACCAAGCAGGGCACAGGACAGAGCACAAAGAACTCCAGGCATGGATTTCAGATTTTTAGATATATACAGAACACAGGGTGTGTCCCTCTCACCACCCCTGCCTGTCTCTTGCTGCGGGCTTCACAATCATCCCTAGCTGGTGTTCCTAGGGCTTGCTGGTCCCCTAGACTGGAGCTCTGCTCTTGCTGAGCAGTGACACCTGTCCCCAGCCTGGACTCCCCCTGCTCAGGACCTTGTGCTGTCGGCTCTGGCATCCTCAGCCGAGCACCTGGCAGCAGGTGTCCAGGACCACTGACTAACGGGCTGCAGGCCTGGAGGCCCCAGTGTAGAGGCGCGCACGCACCCCTCCAGCTCACACTGTGCTATCTCTCACCATCGCTGGCTGTGCCCATCTTGGCCATTGCAGATGACGCTAACCTGGCATAGTGGCCAAAGCTTGTGTAGCTCTGCTTCCGAGCCACTGGGCATCTCACCGAAGATGCATAGCTGGACCCTGGGTCACGTGGGCCTCTCTTCAGGGAATTACCTTACTGCTTTCCTCTGGGGCCCATCTTACACTCCACCACAGGCTTCTGTCGTGCGTTTGCTTGGTTTGTGTTTGTTTGAATAGTTAGAGACAGGTGTACAGGTACAGCTTTAATCAGAGCACATGACAAGAAGAGGTGGGGGGTGCGCGCGTGCACGTGTGTGTGTGTGTGTGGTGTACATGTGCGCACGTGTGTGCCACTCCGGGACCCAGGGCACAGGACACAGCAGCAGCCTTCCAGCACTTTGGGGGCAGCTTCCTCAGGGCGGCGCATCCTCAGCAGAAGCTTGAAGTGGGTGTGTGAGCTGAGCTCTGGGATGCACAGCACATCCGGCCTGGCTCCCTGGGTGCCCAGTCAGCATCTGCGTGTGGATACTGAGATCAGAGCCACCAGTGGGTCTCACATCCTCGTTGGCAAAGGCAGGGACACAAACTGCAGCAGTCTGGACCCAGGAGAAGGCAAAGTTCCTTCAGGACAGATGGGACTTTTGGGAGTGGATGGGGAGGCAAGGGAGAGAAACTTGGGAGAATCCCCTGATGTGTGATTTGTGCATACGCAAGACAACAGCACCGCAGGCCGCCCTGAGGCGACCGTCGGGCACACGTACATACCTAGCTGTCAGCGCCAGGGGTAAGCTTGTGATGCTTCAATGCGGGGCTACGAGGGAGAGATCACACACCATTCCCGTTCACGGACGCGGTGCAGGGAGGTCAAAAGAGTTCCCTGATGGCACGCAGCTTATCAGGAGGCACTCAGCCCCTTCCATCCTCTCACAGAGGGGATGCCCTCGTGTTCGCTGGGTGCAGACCAGGGCTACAGAGCCACGTGCGGACCGGATTCCTCTCTGCAGTGCTGCTGTGGGTGGATTCTGCCACCTGGGAGTCAGAGTAGCTTTCAGATCCATTTGGTGATCCCTGGAAAGCTGGTCACCAGGCCTCTGGGTTCGTTGGGGACAAATGACAGATCCGCATCTAGTGGAGGCGTGTGTAATACACGGCTGTGTCCGACTTCTGTGAGGACTCAGAGACACTCTGTTTCCAAGCCCAGAGCCTGCTGGGGGACAGCTGGTCTACCTCGCCTTTGTCCCAGGGTCTCTACTACATCAGGATCTGCAGATGACAGACAGGGCATCCAGCCCAGGCTACTAGCTTCCTGCTGTTCTTTTGATGAACCAAGTCCATCTGAAAGCTTCTCTGACTCGACAGTGCTGAGCTCACGGCAGAGTCCACCCGCAGCAGCGCCGCAGGGCGGGATCCAGTCCGCGCATGCGCCCAGGGTACGCGAGGGCAGCGGCCCTCATGTTTCAGGCACATCCCAGTCTAGAGAGACCAGCACCACAGGCCCTGCAGATCCAGCAACCCTGAGCTCCTGGCCCGGGTCGCCTCCGTGACCGCCTACGGCCCCACCCAGGGCTATTTGGAAATCAATCCTGTGCTTCACGCCAAGAAACGAATCGATTCCAAAAACACACATGCCTTGGAAAACTTTTCATTTAATGTAAACTTGCCCGGCAGATCGACTAGAGATCTAATTGGACATCTACCATTTGGCGCTGTGCAGGTTCATTTGGATTTAACCAGGGGAAAAATAAAACCTCAAAATTTCTTGAGATAAATACACCAGAAACATCTCACTGATCTAATCAGTTGCACTGAAAAACACATTTTTCCATGTGTATTCATTGTTCAAAGAGGGGGTGGGCAAGAGTATCACCCACTCTTAGAAAACATAGGAATTTTAATTTCCCAGGGACACCGCCCCGCTGTTCGTGGCTTGCCAGGGACCTGTGTTAGGGGCTCGCAGGGGCTGCATAGGGCACCATGTGGCCACATGGCGTGGGGCCTGGAGGAGATGATGGGCGTGCTCCTGGACTTGGGTGCTGGCACTGTGACAGCCCTGCACTGGCGGGGGTCTCCGCCCCTCATGGGCACTTGGTCTTCACCAGGTCAGGACACAATACCCACTGACAGGGACACATGGCACGCACATCAGGAACAGCTAGGTCGGTGGCCGTGGTGTTTCCAACTCTCCCCCAGCGACCCACTTGGGGCCACTTATTATAATCTCCGCGGGCATGGGCATCTCCAACGTGGCTTTTCCATCGTGCGCGTAAGGAGGCAGATGTGGACACTCCAGTCCCAACGAGGCTCTGGCCTTGGGGAGACTCCTTCACTGATCCCCACGGGAGGGGCCCCTGCAGCAGGTGCCCTGGCTCAGGACCCTGCGGACAACCAAGCCCCGAAGCACCACCCAGAGGTACAGGGCACCTCTGTGCTCCCCATCCCTAAGGGCAGGGCTGCCCTGTGTCTGCCGGGTGCCCTGGCCTCGGTTCCCTGCCCCCCAGGGCGAGCGGCCGTGGTCCTGACCCCACGGCAGCAGCAGCTTTGTCTGTATCCCGCCCAGACACAGCTGCCTGACAGGGTAACCACAGACACCTCCAGTTCCTCCAGGGCAGTCGGCGCTGGACACAGGTGCCGGGCTGAGGGGCTGTCTTTACACTCACCTTTTGGGACCTTCGGGCAAATGAGGTCACACAAGAGGGAACGTTTGGTGGCACAGGTCCCCGACCTGCCTCACTGCGCGTTCTGCACTCGCACCTCTGTGACTTCCGGGCTGCAGGGTCCGCGGGGCCTGAGTCCCTGTGTCTCCTCCTGGAAGCCATCAAGAAGGAAGTGCTGCAGGAGCTCCATGCGCCCGAGTCTTGCACAACCGCAACCTCACAGCGATTGCGCTCCCAGGTCCTCAGGGCCACGGGGACAGGATGATTTCTGTTGGGTTTCCTGTACAGGGACACCAGAGGACCTAGCTAGCCAATGAGGAAGCAGCGAAGGCTGGGGGATCATCACCCGGGAGCCATGCGAGGCTCTTCCTCGGCATCTTCTCCCGCAAGGTCAGAGTGCGGGTGCATTGTCCGCCTGCAGCACGATAGACGCTTTGCTTGTTGCTGCAGGTCAGGCGTAGCTAGGGTGATAGGGCGACTCAGTCTCGTCGGTTTTTGCCACGCTGGCTCTGCCCCTGGGGCACACTGAGAGGGTGATGGAGACTGGGCATGGTGGTGTACTCCTGCAATCCCAGCACTTGGGAGGCTGCAAACAGGAGGATCACTACGAGTCAGATCTGTGTAGTGAGATCGTGTAGACCCTTTCCTAAATACAGAGACCAAAATGAAAGAAAGAAAGAAAGAAAGAAAGAAAGAAAGAAAGAAAGAAAGAAGAAAGAAAGAGAAAGCAAGCCTCACGTTTTATTATATGGTCACCTGCTGGGGCAGCCCAAGCCTGGTACTCACTGTGGAGGGAAGGAGGGGCAGAGGCGGCCCAGGAGGCGGCCCAGGAGGCGGCCGCGCCTCCCGACAGGACACCAGGTGTGGGGCTCCACAGCAGCGGGCGCCTCCAGCTGGCTTGGAAGCAGCCTGCGCACCTGCCTGCAGATGAGCAGGTCAGCAGAGGGGGGCTGTGTGCGGCGGAGCCCTGCTCCCCTGGGAAGGACACCCTGCATCATCTGCAGGAAAGTGGGTGCTCCTGCGCCCTCACAGCTACGCGGGACAAATCAGACTCATAGCCTACAGGGCGCATGGTTGTGCTGCATGAGAAACTCAAGGTAGAAGTAAAGACTACAATAAAAGATAAGCAGGAGGGCAAAAGGGGGCGACTTGGCCGGGCTGCATCTGCACGGCGACTCCCCACGAGGCCTGCAGTCACTGTGAGCTGCAGAGAGGCCATAGTGAAAAGAAAAAATACGATTTAGAAAGAGAGAAACCAAAGCTGACACCCAGCTCCTCTGATTCTCGGGTGGGGAACTCTAGGTAGAGATGGCCGGGCAGCCTGGGCCTGTGGTCACGGTCACACTCCAGCGAGGCTCTGAGGGAAGGGACACCCTGGGCAGAGCCAGCACATGCGTCCCTTCCAACGCGCTTCTCCTGGCCCCCAGGGAACGCGAGGCCTTGCCGTCCTGTGTCCTGCTCCTCTTCTCGCAGTGTGGTTGCTGTCCCCAGCTCTCCGGCAGCCCTAGGGGCAATAGGCTTCTGCTCTGCGCCAGCCCCCGCGGGGCCTTGGGGTGGGGGACGCTCTGGTGCCTGGGCCCTGCAGGTGTGGGGCCACTTCCTTTCCCGAGTGGCTTCACGCCTTCTCAGTGTTTCTAGCCTGGGAAGGAGGCCCACAGACAGGAGAAGGGGAAGTGAGCAGGGGGAGGGAACAGAGCTTCGCAGCACAGCGCGGCCAGGCAAGGTCACCTCGAGGAGCAGTGCGGCTGCCGCACCAGCCCAGTGTCACACAAGTCACCACGGCAGACACTCACACCTCAGCGGGGCCAGAAAACCACCCAGAGCCCAGAGGCCAGACTTTCTCTAGTGCTGCTGAAAACAGCACCCGTGGGGAGGACGTGGCTTCCTGGCCTCCAGTTTGTGCTGCTCATCCTGACAGGGGTACAGAAGTGTGTGGAGCTGTCCCTGGTGAAGGGCAACCAAGGGGCTGCAGCCCAACGTGCCTGCACCCCAGCCTTAAGAGAAACCTCACTTTTCCTCTTCTCTACAGAATATCAGGTATTTGGTGACCAGCAGTGTTGTCTGTAGATTAGGGTACAGGACTAGAAAATGCCTTTGTCTCTGACTGCAAGAAGCACACTGAAGAAACGCTGTGTGCGTGGGTCAAGCCTGGCTGCCGCTCTGCCATGGCTCCCCACGGCTCTGGGAGGCACGTGCAGAGGCATCTCCGTGCCAGCAAGGCGCGCACCCTGCGCCCATGGTTCTCCAGCGGCACTCGCAGCTTCTCTCGAGCCTAATCATCTCCCCTTGCGCCACTCGACACGACGTCAGTGAAGAGCCGGCAGCAGCCGCAGAGCAGCCTGCGCACGCTTGTGCCGAGCGTGGTGGGATCAATCACACACTGCTTAGAGCAGCTGCTGGACCATTCACAGCCCCTGGTGTCACAATCACCAGGGGTTTTTGAAAGTAAAAAGAGAGCTACGGAGACGGCAAGGACACAAAAGGTGACAATTATTAGGGCAGGCTGGCGTGTACTGACTTGTTCCAGCTACATGGGCAACTGTGTGGAAAGGAAGCTACCAAGGCGGGACAGCGGCCAGGCAAGGCCAGGAGCTGACCTCGGCTCCATGAAGACTCTGACACAGGAAAATGAACTGGCAAGACAGCAGAGCGTGCTACTCAGAAGGCAGGCCGAATGTGGTGGCCTATGCCCACAGTCCCAGCTGCTCAGGAAGCTGAGGCAGGAGAATCTCTTGACCAGCAGTTTGCGGCCACCTGAGTGCACAGTGAATCCTTGTCTAGACCTAGCAGAGCCCTTGCCCAAGCAGTGTAACAAAGCAGAACCCGAAAGGTCAAAGTAGACAGGATCCGCGGGAGTGCGTGTGCCCGGCAGGGAGGCAACCGGTGGAGCCCGGGCTCCCCAGTGCCCCCAGGATGGGCTGGGCGGGCAGGGCAGAGGGGAGGCCACTAGGTCGGCTCTCAGTGTACTGGTGACTGGTGCAGGCACTGGGCTGCCAACCCCCACCTCCACAGGGACAGATGGCGTTGCATCTACCTGGGGACACTGTACCTGCGTTTCCTGAATAGGCACCCACTTTCCTAGCTGTGCTGCCCACAGGTAGGCACGCTGGCCCTACCCTGCTGGCAGCAACACGCGGGGCCCCTGCAGCCTCGAGCGGTAGCCAATGCAGCCTGTCTCTCAGGGTCTGGGTCACACAGGGCCAGATCGGCCAACAGCTGCTCATGGAGCCACATGGTGCATGACAGAACACATGGGGCAGCCCTGCTGCGCGACAGATGCTCACCAGAGGTGACACAGAGCTGAGTTTGCTGAGTGTGAGATCAAAACACAACCGCGGTGTTGTGAGGAGGGAGCGGTGGCTCTGAAGGAGAGGGTGGCAGGGCTGGGAGAGGATAGGGCGCTTTCAACAGGAACTTTGGAGTGCGCAGAGTCCCCTGCTTTTCCCCACAAGGGGCTTTTGAGGTTTTTTCCTCCCTGTTTTTTCAGCGTATGAAGCCCCAAGTTGGGGGACTCAGCCTCATAGAGGACCCAGGCTGGCTCGATGCTCGCTTCGGTTTCCATGGTCTTTCACTTGTTTGGCAACCTGGAGTCCCTGGGACAACACCCATTACACATGGAGGGGACAAACTCTGAGCCAGGTGGGCCTTTGCAGGGTGTTGGAGACCTGCAGGTAATCAGTCCCTGGGGGTTTCAGACTCAGGAAAGAAAGTCATCTCCGTAATAAATACAGCCCAGCATCGTGGGCGGGCAGAGAGGTTTCAGGAGGATGCACAGGGCACCTGGCGGGCTGGGGGATGTGCCCGTGCCTAAGTTCCGGGGGGACACACAGGGCCTAGCTGCTCAGCACGCACTGGGATTTAAAGAAGAGTTGGACAGTCATCAGTGATACCCAGACGGGACAGAGGAGTGGGCTGGAGAGTGAACAGGAAGGACAAAGGGCTGGGGCAACCGCCTCGCCACTGGCGTGGCCACAGGCACTGCCCCGGACAGCGGAGGCCGGGGTCCTACCTGCCAGGTCCCGCTCCCAGCAGTCGCTGCGCTGCTGACTCCTGGAAGCCCTTCCCTCGTGCCCTGCCTTGGCTCCAATTCCCTTCCGCCTCCCCAGGCAGGAGGCTCTTCTGCCTCTGCAGCCTCAGCTCGCTAGTGTGAGGCCAGGAGCTGTGGAGGAAGGAGAAGAGAGACAGTCCCTGCCTGCTCCTCCTGGGCTGGGCTCCTGCACCATGAGCACCTCGGGCTGCCACACGCCCTCCTCTCCTCCTCTCCTCTCCTCACCCAGGGGACTTATGCAATCTTAAAAAAAAAAAAAAAAACCAAAACCAAACAACAACAAAACCCAACCACAGCCTCAGGCTGGTCGGCTTCCCACAGGAGCGACTCGGTGGAAAGAGTGATGCCCCTGCAGGCGGCCGGCGGCAGGGCCGAGGAGGAGGAGGCCCTGACTCAGTGGAAGGAAGTGGTGTGTTTCCATCTCAGAGCTTGAAAACAAGGCGGCTGGAGGGGCGGCCTGCGTGTCACTGGCATTTCCCTGTGTTGTTTGTCAAGCGATGGGACAGGCTCCAGGCTTACTCTAACTTTGTGTTTTACAAGAAACCAAGAAGCCCCCAGTGGAACACAGTGCTGAGGCAGGCAGGAGGAACCCTGGGGCGCCCGGGCAGGAGGGCCACACGTCCTCAGCAGGGGGCCTGGCCACCTCTGCTCTTAGGCAGGCTGAAGCAGGTAGATCACCCGAGCTCAGGAGTCTGGGACCAGCCAGACCAGAGGCAAGAAAGTCGAGGTAGCTGCACTGCAGCAGCGGTGCGAGCCATCAGCCTCCCAAGCTGGGTCACACCACAGTGCACGCCCCAGGCGAGCACTACCCTGGGGGAGCCTTAGGGCCGCGCTGGGCAGCAGTCGGGACATCAAGGCCGTAGGGACCGGGCTCTTCTGTCCTCCGCCAGCAGGTCCCAACCCAAAGGCCACCCCGGAGTCCTCAGCCAGGCCATGAGTCTGCATGTACTTCCTGTTTCCTGCCTGTCCCTGTTGCAGTGCGAGGACCCAAGGCATGTGCATCCCTGGGAGCCCCTCCCCCGCCTCTCGGTCCCAGCCCGTGTGGGGAGGAGGCTTTTCTCTGTGACCGGCTGCCTCTACTTTACTACATTGTTTGTGCTTCGGGCTTCATATATAAGAGAAACCACACAACATTTAGGCTCCTGTGCCTGAAGCCACATTATGACCTCAAGACGATCCACTTTCTGACAAATGACTCAAATTTATCCTTTTAAAAAACTGGCGTGCAGCTGTCACACGCCACTGTGTGTGAGTGCGGCCTCTCTCTGTCCACTCCTGCATAATGCGCAGAGCTGCTCCCACCACTGAGCTGTCGGGTGTGGCTCACAGTGTCAGGCATGGCCGCACCACGATGTCCAACTTTCAGGAAGCCCCTCGCAGGACAATGGCTGGGTCCAGCGGAATCTCTAGCCAAAGTCTCCACGGTGACCGGGCCAGTTTGCGCTCTGCGCAGGCTCACACCTTCCCCTTAGGCCTGGGCTCAAGGCCCTCAGGCCACATGGCTCCTCTCTGGGCCACCATGGAACCATCTCTTAGGGGCTGACTTGGGTCCCCATGTACATGCGTTGGTCCTTGACCCCGTGCCTGGAAACGTGGAGGCATCTGGAGGCAGGTGGGATCCCTCGGGCTGGGTCCTGACCCAATAGGACAGTGTGCCCTTAAGAGAGGATGACAGACACACAGACACGCGTCCCCGGTGGGATGGAGGCTGCCATCCAGGAGCCCAGGAGAGCCAGCCCTGTGGCGGCAGCGGCTGCTGCTGTGACCTTCGACCTGACCTCTCCCTCCAGGGCTGCAAGGAGATGTCGCCGCTGTCCTCTCAGTCCATTCTGGACCTGGTCACGTGGCCAGAGCTAACAAAGACCAGAGTTTTCTGGACTCTTTAAAAAGCAGCTCAGGATAGATCTACAGCTACTTTGTCTTAGTTCACGGAGAATAAAAGTTTGTACTAATGTTGTTTAGATCTTATGCCTGCATCTTGTCCTCCGAATAACCACTACAAAGACAATCTGCAATGTGTTAATTATTGTAAACATCCTACTAACCTGATTGGAAGCTGCTTCACTGCTATTTTATCTTTCCTTTCTCGATGGCTAGGCAGCCATCAAGCTCGCGTCGTCCTTCTCCGGCGCAGGACCCTGAGCTCCAGCAGCCCCCCGCGCCTCATGGGCTCCCAGGCAGGCAGGAGGCGTGGCACATGAGTTGGCGCACAGCCCGCACGGCAGCTTCAGGTGAATCCTGGGGGAGCCCCACAAGAGCCGTTCTCGACTCCTGGGACTGCCAGCCTGAGGCCCCCACAAGGCCCGCGTGGAGGCTGTGGCAGCAGTGAGGTCAAGGCTCCATGTCAAGGAGAAGGCGGCCACCCTGTGCATGGTTGGAAGGGGCTCAGCAGGGCAAGGGCGGCAGGGAGATGCCAAGGGCCTGGACACGCAGCTGTCAGGGCACACTCGGGGCCCGGTGGGGGGCTGGTGCTGGAGACGAAGCCACCGCTGGCCACAGTCTGCTCGGGATGGGCTACAAGGCCGTCACCTGCATGCCCGTCTCCTTGTCAGTAAAATCTGAGGTCCTGTGACTAACCCGGCTCCTCTAAGGACTGGGGTGAGGAGGAAAGAAAAGCCCGGCTGTGGGGCCGAGGAGGCACAGGAGGTGGAGACAGGGGAGGCTGCTCACGGCAGCAGAGAGCTTTCCAGAGGATCCCTGAGAGCTGCTGAGACTCTGTGCCGCTGCCAGAGTAGCCTCGGGTGCACGTGTAGCTTCAGCAGCTCGAAGGCGGAGGCAGAGCAAGGCAGCCTGGGTAACATTCGAGAGACCTCATCCCAACTTTAAAAAAGGAGCTGTTCTGGTGAGAACAAAATGAATCCACAGCCACAGAGTCCACACAGGGCTTGGCCTGGTACACAGTAAACGCTGTGTGTGGAGTGCTATTAGAAACTGGCTATGGCCTTGATTTTCCCATTGTAAGAATCAAAAATTGAAGCAGCTAGACTCCACTTCCAACCCTCCATGACCTGCTATACACCGTGTCCTCGACACGTGTAGCCTCCACTTGGGCTGTCCACTCCCAATCCTAACCACTATGGATCCTCATGGGGCCCCTTTCCCAAGATGCCTCACCTCTCCCAGGCAGGAAGTCACACTCTTCCAGCTCAGCTTGGACAACAAGTGCTGGACAAGGCCCAGGGGGGACCTCAAGCTCTGTACCCGACAGTTGGCCTAACCAGGGAAGGGCTCTGAGTAGGAGCAGCTGCAGAGTGGGGAAGGGGGCCAGTCAGGGACAGAGAGTCCGTGAGTCTGTCCCCTCCACCTGGTGTGCCCTGTGCTCCTCTCCGCTTACTACCAGTGCTTTCTCTGTGGGATCCCAGGGAGGCCTTCCCATGCCAAGCAGCATGCAGAGGGCCGGTCAGGTCACGTGACCCTGGCCCTTGTGGGGCTCTATGCCTAGCTGCGAGCTCAGCGTCCTCACTGTCCTCATGGGCACTGTGGTGATAGTGTGACTCAAACCTGCAAACTGGGAAAGCTTCTCCTTGCATCCTGAGTCAATGGCAGCCACATTTCTGCCACCGTAACAGACTCCCAGGGAACCTGGCTTATAAAGAGTGGTCAGTGTGGGCCGTGGCTGGGGCTGTGGTCCACGGAGAGCTGGTGCTGTTGCTTTCGGGCCTGCAATGAGGCCACACACAATGGAGGGCACACAAGGGGCAGCAGAAGTGGTGACCTGACCAGGGAGAGAAGGGCTCGGGGTCCCTGAGCCCCCTGGGAGGTCCCCAGCACATGGGGCCGTGCACCTGCCCTACCTCCACAGTGCACCCCGGGCACCCAGCCTGCACCAGGGGCCTGGGGGGTGCCCGCTCTACATGCTCACGACTCAGGCCTCGTGGTATAAAACCCTCCAGGGAGTCTCCAAACGCTTGGTGGAATTCATAAGCAAGCGAATCGGTCTGCAGAGCCCGGTGTCAGAGGCTCCCTGGTCCTAGCAGGGTCAGGGTCCGTCTGCCCTCTGTGCTCGCTGCGATTGCACTGGCACAGAGCTGCCCATCCTTCCCGTGGCCCTTTGCCCATCTGTGAGATCCCCACAGCCCTCCCACCTGCTTCCTGGTGACCCCGGGCCTCGGCACTGAGCTACATCTCAGCCCTTCTTAGCCTGGGAGCCTCCTGCCTCAGCCTCCAGGCCGTGGGGTCCCGCCTAGACGACATCTCACTCTCTTTTGCCCTTGACACCAATCAGTTGTGTTTGTGTCCATTTTCCTGATTGATTCTTTTGAAGAATTCAACTAGGTCTGGGATTCATGAATTCTTTTCCAGTTGCTTTTCTTGTTCCCAGTGTTGCCTGCTTCTGCTGTCCTCTTGCTTCCTGCTGGGCACTTGGTCTGGACTTCATTTGTTCCTCGCTTGCTATTTTCCTAAGGTGGGAACTTTGGAGTATTGATTCAAGACTTCTGCTGTTTCTTGGAAAAAAGTACACTGCCCTTCCACGTGGCTCCCCGGCACGCCACAATTTTTGATATATTGTATTTCATTCACTTCAGAATGTGTATTAAGTTATCTTGTGATTTCTTTTCTGACCCATGGGATACTGAGAAGAATGTTTAATTTCCAAGCACTTGGAGGTTATCCCAGGGCTATCTGTTTGTGATTTCTACTTTGTCTCTGTGGAGGACACAGAACGCAGTTGCTATGCTCCTACCTTTTCCACTTGGCGGTGTTTGTGGATGGGCCACCAGTGGTGGGTGGTCCAGCCAGGCGACTGTCCCACGAGTGCGTGGAGACAGCATCTCACGAGGGTCCATGATGTGAAGAGGGCGACCAATGTTCAGCGTCTCCACTGCTGTCCCACCTACTCCATCCATCGGTGACAGAAATGCAGAGGACCCAACAGAGACTGTGGAGTTGCTCCCTGCTCCAGTGTCATTTGTCCCTTTCATGCCAAGTGTGCACGTGCACAGCTCCCAGGCCCTCGTGCCGAGTTGGCTCCTCTGCCGCGCAGTGCCCCTTGTGACCCTTCGTGCCCACTGATCTCATCTCAAGATTGGCTTTGGGATGACACAGCAACCCTGTGCTTTGATCGGGGCTTGTATCTTCTTTCATTTCTTTCACTTTTACAGTATGTCTTTTATGCATCAAAGACATCAGCTGGTTTTATCTACTATTTTTTTTTTTAATCTATGCACCATTTTTTTTTAAATCGGGGCTTTTATGTTTGTTGTAAGGATCAAAGTGCTTGGACTCGCGTCTCTCGCTTTGCCAGCCATCGCCTGTGCGTCCCGTCTGCTTTTCTCCTTTGGCCTCTCTTCTTTGCCTTATTTGGGGATTTTTAGTTCACTAGCAGACTCCATTGTTTTACCTCCATTATCTCCTCACCACTCTTAGTAAGAGGCCTGGGTGTGTGATGTGCATCTTCCTGCATCTGCGAGCCACAGTCACATCCCGATTTGCATTCCTAGCTGAGAGTGCTGACCAGCGCGTCACCCTTCCCGTCCGTGCGCCCTGCGGGCATACATCTGACTCCAACACAAACCATAAACCGCAACACGGTTATGAGAGTCCTGGCAAGGTTGAACTTAGGAAGGAGGAGCATTTCAAGAGTAAACGTTATTAGCCAAAGCTTGAGAGCACGCATGCTGCAGCAGCAGGAAACGCCGCTGTTGGCGACAGCACACGGGGAGCAGCAGGACGGCGGCCTGGGGCCGCATCCTAGCGCTGGAGCCTCCTCTGTGTGCCACAAAGGTCCTGTGATCAGGGACAGGGCGCAAGCAGAGAGGAAGAGAGCGAGAAGTGCGGAGAGGGGAAGGAGGGAGGCCGGTTGGGGAGCGGGCAGGTGGGAGAGGCCCGGTGGGTTCTAGACAGGGGGGCACTGCAGGGGGAGGGGCAGCCTGAGCGGTTCCCTAGGAGAATTCGCTGGGAGGACCCAGTGAACGCAGGGGGGTGTGGTGGCTGCCTGGGTAAGTGGGAGGGATGAAGCCACTCGGGGTGATGGCGAGACTTGGGGTGGGGTAAGGCGTTCTGAAGCTCACTCTCCAGCACCCCCGCCCACCCTCTGTGGTGTGCATTGAGTAGCTGGACAGAGGCATGCGAGGTCTGGGGGAGATGGTAACAGGGCGGGGCCAGACCCGCCCCATGTGAAGGGGTGAAGACTGGGAAGAAGCCCAAAAGACGGAGGGAAGGGGCTCAAGACACGGGGAGGGGGGGTGTCGCAGGAGCCAGGGCCTGTGAAATGTCCCTCTTACATTGTGACACACGGTGAAAGTCTCACATTCTTCTAGTCACTTTTTCACTACTGAGACAAAATATGTGACACAGAATCTAGAGGAGGGGAGGTTCTCTTAACTCACAGCTCGAGAGGTTGGTCTCCAGTTGGCAAGTGCTCGGAGCACGAAGACCTCGGGCGGCAGAGGGAAGCCCTGTCCGCTGTGTTCTGTGGTCTGTCCTGAGCTGTCCTCAGCCATGGTCCTCTGCCGCCCAGGCTTTTCTGAGAGCTGACAGAGTGTGTGAGGGCCGCAATGTCTGAAACCCTGAGCCACACTGAGCCCCTTCTCCTCCATTAAGCTGAGGTTGTTGGGGGATTGCACCAGGGGCCAGGAAAGCAAGACAACAGTCGTCCTAAGTGGGGCCAGGATGGACCCATGTGGACCTGAGCCCTGGTGGTGGTGTCAGGCAGCCTCCCCAGGGCCAGGGGCTGCAGGCCTGGAGGATTCCTCTTCCCGGGGCTTGCATGCAGTGGGTGCATGAGAGCAAGCCCTCTCCCATAAACGAACATGAGGGGGACCCAGAAGAGCCCGGGAGGGCCAGTGAGAGACTGGCCTTTTGTCCCTCCCGTCACTTGCTGCCACTTCCTGCCGTGTATCACCCATCCATCTACTGCTAGGACTCCCTACTGTTCACACCAACCCAGAAGCCAAAGCACATGAGGCCTGATTGTGCCAGCCACAACAGGTCGGTGTGCAGGCTGCAGCGGGGCAGGGGAGCCCAGGGACACACGTGGCAGACATCCAGCATGGGTCGGGTAGGCGGCTGGAAGGGGTGGTGAGCCTGTGCTGATCAGACCGGGACTTAGGGGTTATGCTGTGGTGCTGACAGGCATGCAAATGGCGGCAGAGGGGCCCACAGGGATGGCAATTAGCTGTGGAGGTCCACCTGGCCAGCGTCCTCTCAGGAAGGAGGTGAGGCAGGCAGGAAGGGGGCTGCTGTTTGCCTACGCGGCACGTGCTGGCCGGACTCGGCCTGTCAGGTGTGCCGTGGGCGTGGTGCACGTTCACCAAGTGTGCCCTCGTCTCTTCAGGGCCCAACTGCAGCTGCCAGCCCTGCATGCCCTGGCTGATGCACCGTGGAGGTGTCCTGGAGGGACTGGGATCCCCACAGATCTTGTGGGGTTGTTCCCTGAGTCAGAGCATTCCCAGAGCACTGTGTGGAAAGCACCCTGAAGACCCCTGAATGGCAGATGCTGAGAGGAGTTGTTCTGGGAAGCAGGGCCTCCTGGGGTCACTCAAGGAGGACCCCACATGGGATTTCAGGGGCCGTGCAATGAGCTGTGTGGTGACAGGCACACCCTTTTCACGCCAGAGATCAGTCAGCTTCCTGGGAAGAATGCAGCAGGGCAGTGACAGAGGCTGCTGCTGCAGCTCATGGGAGTGCAGAGGGGAGGTGCAGCAGAATGGATTCCAGCCAAGTGCTGGCCTGCCCCCAAAGGGGACCTGGGGACAAGGTGACTGCGGTGGAAGCTCGAGGACAAGAGGGAAAGAGGCTGGCTTGCTCTCCAGCGTGCTCCTTCTCCTCTTGCGGACAGAGTTCAGCAGGGGACAGCAAACGGTTCTCTGAGTCACAGGGAAGCCTGTGGTTAGGGCCGGTGGGAAGGAATCAGAATGAGCACCCCAGCCAGGAGGCCCCCAGAAATGGGGGGCCCTGCAGGCATCACCAAAGTACCTGCTCAAGCATGCTTGCCAAAGGAAAGACAAGAGACACAAACGCAGCCCTCGCGAGCCACAGACCTGGGGGCTGTGTGGGGGGAGACCCTGGCCCAGGGCTAGCCTGCCGGGGATGTGGAGCAGGAGGTGGCAGGTGGACATCACCGATGCCGCAGGGACCCTGAAGGGGAGTAGGCTCGGGGCAGTCAGCACAGCACTGCTGGTGACAGTCCCCAGGTATATGGGATGTCCCCACAGCCACACTGGACCTGCACACCCAGCCTGTGCCTGACACTCAGAGTACTTTCAGGGGAGCTGCTGGGGTGGCTTTTGAGCCTCTCACAAGCTTTGCCGATGGCCCTTAGTGGGCTCTTCGCCACTATTTTGCACAAGTTTTCCATTTACAGAAGGCCTGGAGAGGGCAGTCAGAAAGTGGCCCTGCACTCCTCTGCTGGCTCCCCTGGTGGCACTGCACCCGAGCAGGGGGCTGCCGTATGGGCGTGAAGCAGTCGCTGCTGAGAGCGTGTGTGCATTAAGCCGGGAAGGACACGCGCCAAATGCGCTTATGGCACCGCGGGGCTCACGGACCCAGGAACTGGGCGGCACGAGGAGGGAGTGAGGGAGGGTCTCGGTGTGCAGGGTTGGCCCAGGGCGTCCGGTCGCCTCGGTCCTGCCCGCCCTGGGGCAGGTGAAAGTGCAGAGCCCAGCCCTGCTGTGGGTTCCTGTGGGAGACCTGATGGAAGGCAGATAGCAGCCGGGGCACTGACAGTTTACAAACTTTCTCAGAAAATGACTAACGTGTGTCCAGAACGTGTGTGACTCAGCGCAGGTTGCTCCCGGAGCTGCGAGGCGCGGGGCAGTGACCAAGCTCGGCTCCACTGGTGCTGCCACGGCGCCTGGGCCAGGACACCAGCTGGGAAGGGCGCCGGCTCAGACAAGGCCGTCTGGGTCCTACATGCTGCCCCGCACACAGCTGGAGAGGTGAAACCCACCATTGCAGAGGTCAGGACAGGATGACTCCCTCCACCGTCGTACCCTCCGGAGCACCGGTGGGCCTGGCGCACACAGGGCTGGGCTGGGCTCAGGCTCCCAGTGCACATGAGGCTGGAGACAGCAGGCGCTGCCGGGAGCCCTGGGTTCCCAATGCAGGGCTGTAACCGCTCCACGAGGCCCACTGGGTGTTCTCTAATGAGTGTCTGCACAGTCTAAAACATTCAAGAGTACCTGAGTTCTATTAAGAAATGATTTTTCTTTCTTTTTTGAATGAAAGTATTTCTGGGATTTTCTTACAAACGAAAGTGCTGAGGTTTCCTGAAATGAAGTGGATACAGTGGTGTCTCTGGCTTAGCTGCACGAGGGCATGGGATCCTCACACTCCTGTCCAGAGTCTTGTGGGCCGCCAGGGTGCAGGGCAGCTGGGGCCCCAGGGGAAGCAGCCGCCAGCACCTTCCTCCGAGTGCACAAGGCCCCTCTCGACGGACAGTCATGCACAGGCATCCGTGGGGCAATGGGCTGAGGGACAAGGACTGAACTACAGAGGCCACTGCAGACCACGACAACCAGACAGCACATGGGGGGATGAGTTTGCCCCACGAGGAGAGAAGGTGCAGGCTGGGGTGCAGGCTCTGAGCCCCTACGTCCAGGAGGACACTACTTCGAAGTTCTGCCAGTGGGAGACTCTGGAGGGCTTCTGAACAGGAACTCGAGCACATGGCACCGTCGTACAGAGTGAGCAAACCACAAAGCAAGACCTTACATGACCACATCTCCCTGCACTGAGACGCCACCCTGGAGGTGGGGACAGACAGCTGTCCCGTCGTTTGCCTTGTCAGCAGTGCCACACAGATAACGCACGGGAGGTGCCTCCACAGCAGGGCAGGAGCAGCTCTCCCCATGTCGGAGTGCATTCTGCAGGGCAGGAGGCCCACTCCGAGGGACCGAGTCTGCCTGCTCCTGAGAGCCAGCGTGTGATCCTAGATGAGGCACTCCATTTCTCCCAGCTGCCCTTTCCTCCTTAGACTACAAGCCAGGTGTGACCGTCCTGCTCACAGCACGAGGAGGACCACGTGGAGGTGCCGTGCGCGTAGGTGTGGTGTGGGCCCAGGCCTTGCATGACGCCAGCTGTCCTGGGACCTGCACACCTGGTGCATGAGCTCCTTATAGTGGGCAGATGTCCCTCGGCTGCTGTCTCGCTCGCTGGAGTAGCCTCTCCCCAATAGCAACTGTACTAGTTTAAAACAGAATGACATGGGAATGGCGGGGGGAATGTAGATTTCCTCCTAAAAATCTAGGGCGCTGCCGTGGTATCGTTCTAACCCATTCTCTGAAGGTGGAGTTGTGAGGTTAAGCATCCCTGTGCGCTTGTTCCAGGGTCCAGGCAGCCTTGCCCTGGTTTACCT
>PVKN010002563.1:0-35676 GCA_004027915.1 Capromys pilorides | reverse complement strand
AGACTAGATGAGACTGAGGTAATTTCAACTCCATTTTGAAACAGTAAGTCCATATTTTCCATTCTGTCCCTCAAGTATGGTTCACCCATCCCCTTAGACAAGGACCTGAGCCTCCTGAGGTGCATTCTGTCTCGGTCCTAGGAAGAGGATGGCCCCTAGGAAGGTGATGTGTATGTCAGTGCCCCTTGGCACTTTCTTGCTTCCTAAGAACTCCTGAGCACATGAACAGCAGAAGTCCAGGGCCCCTCAGTGAACCTTCTCCTCTGTGGGCTGAGAACCATGCTTTCTCCCTGGCCTCCAGTCTCGCCAACTCCATCTTTAATTTGGCTATGTGAAATGCCAGGAAAAGTCCCACTTGGCCTAATTTGTCCTTATTAAAGACCAAATACCTTCATTTGCACTATCAGAGCATACTGATAGGTATTGGGGATTTTTTAAATAAGCAGAATATATTTACTGGAGGAAAGAAAACTCCTGTCTGAGAGAGGGACAAGAGGGGGGCCCAAGTGGGTTTTCCTCATGGGTATTTAGATATTACTCACTCTCTCCCAGCACCCCTAAATAGGCACTAAGCATCTCACAAGACATCTTTACCAAACTTGCATCGTTTTTTCTTTTACTGTTTGCCTCTGGGAGCATTAACTGTTTAATATATTTTATTTTCAATTGTTCATTTAAAACACAAGCATATCCCGGCAGTGGTCTGTAATCCCAGCACTTGGGAGGCTGAGGCAGAAAGATCGATGTGAGCTTGAGACCAGTCTGGGCTACAAAAGTGAGCTCAAGGCCAGCCTAAACTACATAGTGAGACCCTGTCTCAAAAAGACATACACACACACACACACACACACACACACACACAAAGTTTTGGGGCTGGCGAGATGGCTCAATGATCTAAAACACCTGCCTAGGAAAGTTTAGGCAAGCGCAGGGACCATGGCTCGATCCCCGGCACCACATGCTGCACCAGCCCCACTCCCAGGGCCGGCTGTGCCAGCTATAACACAAATAAATAAATGAGGTTTAAGAAAAATAAAATGAATTTAAAAAATAAAACGCAAATATATATATATATATATATATATATATATATATATATATATATGTCTACAGGGTGTGCAGAGTCTCATTACTAGATCAGACTCATAGTGATCCCCCTATTTACAGCCTCCCAAGAGCTGGTATTACAGGCACATGCCACAATGCCCAGTCTCAACTGCCATCTCAGTGCACGATGGGGAGCGGGGCCAGCATGGCAGGCCCAGGGATTGAACTCCCAGTCCCTGAGCCTGCTTGCAATATAGTTTTTTAAAATAACCTTTGTATCACTTTTTTTTAATAAACAGAAAGGTAGTGTCACTTGCTTTAAGTCAAATGTACTCATAAAATGCATCCATAAAAACAGCAAATACAAAGTCAGCAAGGCTCTGAGCTGGAGCCTATTCCTTGATTACAAAAAGAAAAGAGTGAATGTGAAGGACACATTAGCTCTAATCAGGCTTAACAGAAAAGGTTGGAATTGTCTGGCCCTGGCTTCTTGTAGTACTCACTGCCTGTGTGAGTCCTACATTCACCACAACAGTGTGCTCCGATAATTAGACACATTATTTCACATCCTCCTTCTTCAACTTCTAGAGTATGAGTGTATGGTGTGAAGCAAGGCTCAGAGAGGCAGTCAGCTGCCTGTAGTCACCCAGCTGGTACCGCACAGCCGAGAATCAACCGCAGTTGCCTTAGGCCCACTGAGACCTTCGTACTGGCCTCAGGGCTCCTTTGCCAAGGGAGACAGGCAGGCTAGTGGCGGAGGCATTCTGCTAATGGTTTTTCTTCTCTCTGCCTCTGCCCCTCTTGGTCCTCCACCCGTCCAGCTGGGTGGCCTTTGAGCAGTCCAACCTCCGTGGGGAGATGTTCGTGCTGGAGAAGGGAGAGTACCCACGCTGGGACACCTGGTCGAGCAGCTACCGCAGCGACCGGCTCATGTCCTTCCGACCTGTGAGGATGGTGAGTGGCTCCAGGGTAGGCGCTTTGGAGGCAGCAATGCAATGCAGGACGAGTCCAAAGTCTGAGGTCTGACCCTCAGCCAGAGTGAGGAAAAAGGAATGTTACAGGAGGAGGACAACCTCCAGGTTGCCGAGGAGCCGGAGGGCCTTGTGCTCACGGGGGCAAGCAGCCAACACGCTAGCTCTGCACCTGGTCTTGAGCTGGTGACCCAGCGCAAACACAAACAAAGACTAGGTGATCTCCATTCCTTCTGCTAGGGAGGTTGGGCCCACCTTTCAGGTATTAGAGCTAGAAATTCCAGGGACTTTCTTGACCCTTTGTGCTGTATGTTTCAGATTTCTGAATGCATATTACATCTTCTTGGAGTGGCATGAAAACCCAGTTTCTAAGTGAGGTGGGCCTTCTGGCACACACCTGCAATCCCAGCTCTAAGGAGGCAGTCAGGAGGATTACTGAGGGTTGAGGCCAGCCTGGACTACATAATGAGCTTAAGCCCAGCCCCTACTACTTAGCGAGATCCTTTTCAAAAAACAAAACAAACAGACAAGCAAACAAGTAAACAAAACCCAAGGAAATGCAAATCACCAAACATGCAGGTTGAAACTTGTGCAGTGATTGGAGAGGAATGCTGTGAGGGGTGTCTGGGCGCCCAGGCTAACAGGACAAGACTCTCAGTCGGCCTCCTAACATCTAAGTCAGTGTAACAAAAAGTCACCTAGGTAAATGTAGGTATGCCCACGAGCTTTACATTTTCCAGAATTATGAGTTGATTATGAGTCATGATCCAACCACCTCTTACCCACCAAAGCCAGTGTCCGATAGAGCCTACCATCTTTCTTCCTTCACTCGAATAGTCATGAAGAATTGTTATGCGCGTCTATTGGATGTGGTCTGCTGCAAATGAGCAGCTGCTTGCACACCACCAGGCTGATCTTAATGGACTAGACAGCCAGAGTAGTGCCAGAGTTCTCGGAATTGGCAACTGAGTTGCTATTTGTAAGAATTCATAGGTTTGTCTCTTGATCATCAAATGTCATTTAGGTGTCACTTAGGTCATCAAATGCCATCTAACAGAAGGGAGCTTATTGGAGGGAAATGCCATAGCTTTAGCACTTCTGGTAACTTCTAGAACAGTGGTGGTGAACCTGTGGCACATATGTTACTGTATTTTTCATTGAAGACAAAAGTGGGCTGGGGATATAGCTCAGTGGCATAGCACCTGCCTGGCAAGCATGAGGTCCTGAGTTTGAGTTCTAGTACCAAAACAACAAAAGATGTTGTTGAAGACGGTTGTTTTTTTCCCCCCTAAATTAACACCTCAGTATTCAGGTTTAATCGCAGTATTAGCACTTCAGGTGGGATTTGGGTTGCAGTTTGGCATTTAGTCTCTAAATGGTTGGCTATTGGTATTCTAGAATTAAGCTTTCCAGTGGGGGGCAGGGCACACCAGCCACAAGTGGCTATGAATTTGAATTTTGTCTACTCTGAGTAGAGATGCTATGTAAGTATGGAATATACCCCCATTCTGAATGTACAGGAAAAAATGTGAAATATCCTGTTAATTTTTTATAATGGAGCTGAGCATGGTGATGCATGCCTATAATCCCAGCATTCCGGGAGGCTGAAGTGAGAAGATTGCATATTTGAGCCCAACCTGGCAAACTTAGTAACTTAACCAGACCTTGTCTTAAAATTAACGATAAAAAGAGCCAGGGATGTAGCTCAGTATGAAGGCCATGGATACAATCTCTGGGGCTGCAAAAGAAAAACTATTATGGGGTACATGTTAGAATTATAATATCTTAGCCAGCTCTGGAAGTTGGGACCTCCTGGCCATGAGATGAACTGGTGGAAAACATTTGTGGGGAACAAGATGTGCAAAGCTCAAAAAGCAGGAACAAATAGGAGTGGCTACAACAGAGGAAGCAGAAGGGAGAGAGGTGCAAGACCAGAGAGAGCATGTGCAAAAGCCGGGTCCTGCAGGGTCTCATGGGTCTTCCCCATCCACCCCCCATCATCATCATCATAAGCAGCAGCAGCAGCAGCAGCAGCAGCAGCAGCACCAAGGGCTGTGGACTGGCTTAACCTTCCCAAGACTTTAGTAATAATAAGTAAAGGTTGTTAGGAGTCAGGAAGTCAGCATGAGCTGACAGTCATACCAAGGGCATTTTTCCAGCATGCAGTGGTGCCTGGCATCTGCATCCCTGCCTGTCGCCTCACTTGCCTTCTCACACTCTGGCCACGCTGCATGTCAGCAGCCACCACCCCACATGACCATACCAGCCTTTGCCTGTGCCTTCTCTTCACTCAGTGCCTTCTCTGACCCTCCCTTTCTTTTCTGCCATGTGCACTCCTATCCAACCTCCAAAGTCCCTGTCAAATGTCCTGTTTCTATGGAGCCACCCCTGATCCACGTTCCTTCCCTCTGGAAGCATCATCTGACTCTTGCTTCATCCCCAGCCTTCTGCTGGAGACCTCCATAGACAGATGCACTTACATCTGGCCTCCTACCTCTTGGTGGCCCATCATCATAGGTGATCGTAGCACACGTGTATTAAGACCTACTTATGCTCTGTGCTTTCCCACACTTCATGCGCTTTCCAATCCTACGACAGTCCTGCGAGGCAGAAGTTGTCATATCACTTACATTAAGGACAAGGAAGTTGGGGTGCAGAGGTGGCAAGGGCAGCACAAAGGCCACGCAGCCACTCAGTGACCGGGCTGGGATTCACGCTCAGCCCCGTGGCTTCCTGAGGTGCTCGAGGATGGTGTTGCTCTGATCCACTTGCTGGGGCACGTTGTGGCACTTTACTCCTAGGCCAGTAGCAGTCGTTGAGCCTGGTGGAAAGGGGGTGATTCTGGCTCCCAGAAACAACAGGCCCATTTAAAACCCTAGGCCTGTGGATTTGCAGCAGTAAAACTCTATTTGGGCTGGGGGTGAAGCTCAGTGGCAGAGCGCTTCCCTAGCTCACACAGACCCATGGGTTCCATCCCAGCACCGGAGCTAGTAAATCAGTGCGCGCCAGCACTAACTCCCATGCCCAGCCTCAAGGCTGGACCTCTCGCACAGTCACGGCTCAACCGTAAATTCAGTAATTATTACTTACAATCCCACACATGAGGCAATTATAACCCCAATCTGTAGGTGCAAAAAGTGAGGTTCAGCGGCCAGGCATGGTGGCGCACGCCTGTAATTCCAGCACTTGGAAGGCTGAGGCAGGAGGATCGGTGCAAGTTCGAGACCAGCCTGGGCTACAAAAGTGAGCTCAAGGCCTGCCTGAATTGCATAACGAGACCCTGTCTCAAAAAGACAAAAAAAAAAAAAAAAAAAGCGCGAGGTTCGGAGGATCAGGGTAATCTCCACAGGCACCAACACACGAGTATCAGAGGCAAGATTCCAACCCAGTGCTGTTCTGCCAGTGCCCTCCATAGCCCCAGGATCTATGTGTGACTTTTCTCAATTCTGAGAAACACAAGACGGCATTCGCTTAAATGCCTGAGGCTACAGAGACACGGACTGAGTTTAGGAATGAGGAGCTTCAGGAAAAGGTTCTGCCCTTCCCTGGCTGTGAAATCTGACCTCTCTGGACCTCTACAAGCCCTGACTGGCATCGTCATGAAAACATTTTTGAACACTTTGAGTGTCAAACACTGTGCCCAGAGCTCTGTATGGATTCACCCACTCCATCCTTGGGGCTGTATCAGGACCTGGGAGCTGCTACCCTTTTTCCCAGATACAGTGGACTTTTCCAAGCCAGAGAGCAGCAGCCCTAGGAGAGGCTCAGGAGGCCCAAGCCCACTCAGCTTCTCCCTCCCTCCAAGCCCACTCTCTCGATTCTCTTCATGCTTCCTGTTCCTGACACAGCTCTCCTTTCCCAGGATGCCCAGGAGCACAAGATCTGCCTGTTCGAAGGGGCCAATTTCAAGGGCAACACCATGGAAATCCAGGAGGACGACGTGCCTAGCCTCTGGGGCTATGGCTTCTGTGACCGCGTGGGCAGTGTGAGGGTCTCCAGTGGAACGTAAGCATCCCTCCTGCCAGGTTTCTGCCTCCTGCTGGAAGCACGGAGGATGCAGAAGCAACTGCATCCTGATAGGACATCCCCTTAATCAGACTCCTAGTAAAGGCCCTGGCTCCTCCCCAGGGCTTCCAGAGGCTGTCTGGATTCCACCCACAGAGCCTCATTCCTCAGGGGAGGAGAGTCATACTTTGAGGAATTTTGCATCAGTGTAAACAAATTTGGCACTTGGTTCTAAAAGGCTAGAGATTGGGGAGAATGGTTATTGCCAAGCCAGGGAGGTACTGATGGAGCCCTCAGGTCAGGAGTCAGGCAGTGCAGATGGATAGGTCTGGGCCAGTCTGGAGAAGAGGAATGTGCAGGGACCCCCAGTGCCTAGAGAAGGAGCTGAGTGGCTTTGGAAGGGCCTTTGCCTGCTGCTATCAGTCAGGAAGCTGGGCGAGCTCCAGCCCTCTCTGTCTGGGCATTGCCAGCTGCACAATGGGGGACAAGCCTCCTCATCTAAAACGATGGGTTGCCCCCGGTGCTCAGGGTTTGAAGCTGTCCAAATACAGCCCTTGACCTATCTCTGAGAACACAGAGAAGAGGGGATGGCCCAAGGGGGGTCACTTGATCGGCCTCCCAATTCCAAGCAGGCCAGGCCCCTCTGGTTTCCTCTGGGCAGGCCTTCTGCCTGGCCATGCCCACACTTGCCTGTTCTCCTAAAGCATTCCTGGGGGCATAGTCTTTTACTTTCTCACTCCCTTTCACTGAAACCCAAATCCCTGCCATCCAAGCCACTGGAAGTGTGCTGAGCCTTGGCTGACAGCCAGGCACTGTGCTAGACATGCTACAGGGGACAGGAGAAGGAGGCGCAGTTCCTGTCCTTAAGGAGCTTACGCAGCCTCACAGGGGATCCTAGTTCCTCTGTGACGCAGCCTCCAGGTGCCAGCGAGAGACAGTCATGGGCCCGGCGGAGGATGGATGTGAGTGTGGGGCTGAGAGTTTAAACCAGGCTTGGCTGTGACAGCCCCAGCAGGACCCTGGCAGCTCAGGCAATGAGGGAAGAAGGCAGCAATGAATCACTGATCACAGTTGCTGTTTCGAGTGCTCACCGTGGACGGAACACTGCGCCGAGCACTGTAAAGCATCAGCTACTGATTCTCATAGCCGACTGGCGAGGCGGGTGGTTCCTGTCAGCCCCACTGCTCAGGCACTGCGGCTTGGGCTACTCATCTACCCTGGCCCTGCATTAGAACCAGGATATTTGTACCAAAGGCTATGTACAACTCTACTCACACACAAAGGAAAATTTTTTTCTTTCTTTTTTGCCTCTGGAGTGCTGGCATTTAAGACATGATCCACTGTGCCAGGTTATTTTTGATTTTGAGACAAAGTTTTAATAAGTGACTAAGTTGCCCAGGCTGGACTTGAGCTTGCAACCCTCCTTCTTCAGCTTCCTTGAGTGCTGGGAGTACAGACATGAGCAGCCAAGCAGTCAGGATTCCGTTTTCCACAGCCCTGTTATTTGCCCCAGTCCACAGCCCCAGCCCTGTTCATTTATTTGACCCCATGTCTCCCTGAGCCCACAGCAACTCCCTCACTGTAGTGTGTGTTAATCTTCCTACCACATGCTTAGTGAGCACTCCAGGTACACTTTTCTGTGTGGCTCCAAAACCTTCTCTTCTTTGGCAGTGCTGGGCACAGAACCAGGGCTAGGCAAGTGCTTTGCCGCTGAGCTACACCCCAGCCCCAAATATTCCTAGTAAACAGACCATCCTGGCCATGCCCACTGGCTACAAGAAGAACCCAAGGTCTATCAGAGAGGAAACTCTTGTCTTGGAAACCAGGTTAAAGCCAGCAGAGGATCCTGGGTTACCCGAGCCTGGCCCTTGGAGGTGTGGGAGGTGGTGACCGCTGGGGATGGAAACAGCCTGCAGGGACAGATGGAGGCCTTCCTAGTCCAGGCAAGATCCGAGATAGGGCAGCAGGGGTAGTTGTTTACACACGTCCTTCTCGCTTTCCTCCCAGCTGGGTGGGCTATCAGTATCCTGGCTACCGTGGATACCAGTACCTCCTGGAGCCTGGCGACTTCCGGCACTGGAATGAGTGGGGCGCCTTCCAGCCCCAGATGCAGTCTGTGCGCCGCCTGCGTGACAGGCAGTGGCATCGCGAGGGCTGCTTCCCTGTGCTTGCGGCCGAGCCCCCCAAGTGAGCCCACGCAGCTGCTGCTTCATCCCCTGTGCAGCCTCAACAGCCTCATCTTTCCCGGTAAATAAAAGTTCCTAAAGCCACGATGTCTCCTGACTCTGTGGACAGAGGCGTGTCCCCAGGTCCCTTTGCACTCTTGGGAAGCCGTCATGGGCTCGTGCAGGGTGTTGAGTGTGAAAATTAAAACCAAAGCATTTGGCACACACTTTCAGGGAAAAAAGCTTTAATTAAAAAGTAAGAGAAAAGGAAGGGGAGGGCAGCTCTGGCAACGCCCTAACAAAGCCAGCCCCCTAACAAAGGAGAGCAACAAAGGATAAGAAATAGGCTTCAACTTCAGGCACTGAAGGGAACAAACGGGCAGCCCCATTCACAAGGGAGCAGAGACCAGTTTTATAGGATGCTGAGGTGGGCTGACGTCGGGTTATCTTAGTTCTGGTTCATAAAAAATTCCAGAGGAATCCTCCCAAGCTGAGGGCCAATTTGGCTCCCATGAGATGATTACTGGGGTGGTCTTTGCCATGTGGGGTTCTGCTGGAATCAGCCATCCCAAACCTGAGTGTCCCCCTAAATCTTTTATCCTCATACCATCTGTCTTGAAGTGTGGGGGGGGAATTGGTTAGGTAAATTTGGGTCTTACAAACCCCACTTTGGCAATTTTTCCATGCCTATAGCCAACATTTTACGATACTAAAGGATGCAAAGTGAGAGGCCAAAGCTTTTCTCTGCTTTTAGTGACCAACTGGGAATCCACAGGTCCCAGTGAAGAGTTACGGGTTTAGGTAAAATCTGCTTTGAAGTCCCTGACTATTACAGAAGAACACATAAATCATGCTTTTAGTGAGTCACAAGTAAAGGGCCCAGGAGCTTGTCTTCTGTCCCCATGGTGGTGGTCTCCACGTCAGTGTGGCTTCCTTGGTCTTCATAATTTCAACAATAATCAAATCAATAAACAGCCAAGTCCTTCGCGTGTGTTGCCCTAGCAGGCCTCTCAGACTGCTCACGAGGGTTAATATTACAAGTACTCCCCTTTCCTGTGAGAAGAAATGGGCTTTGAGATGGCAAGTGACTCTACCAGGGCCACACAGCTGGCACATCAAGATCAGAAGCCAAGCAGTCTGGCCCCACGGCCTGCGCGCTTCAGCAAATCTCTCCTTTCACAAACCTATCCTCCACACCACACCCAAGACTTTTTGCCCTATCTGCCCACCACCTGCGCTGCTGTGTACTTCACATCTTTGTGTAAATAGACTTTACCATCTCATGCTTAAATGCATTGATTTACAAATAAGACTTTAGAGCACTCCAGAAAGCAGAAAATCAATATCATATGCCATCGACAGGAAACTGCCATGTAAACAGATCAAGCACAATTTAAAGAGAGTTGAGCATTGAACTCTCCTCGAGGACCCTGGCTACTGAAGGGGCGGGGTGGGCAGGCTGCTTGATCTTTGGCTGACTGAGCCCCTGACTAGCAAGGATTGGAGAAAAGTGTGCAGACAAGCTTGCCCCTGCTAGGAGCATTTCTCTCTCCGATTTCAACAAAGAAGATTGAAAAGAACATTCTTTTTGTGTATTTGACTCAGTGTTTCTAAATCCTAGGCCTGGGTTCCACCCAAACCACCTCTTATCTGAATCCCAGCCCAGCATTAATGGCTCTCATATCAGTGGTTATCACTGACTGTTAACTATTAATCCATGCAGGAAATGGGAGAGGGGAGAGGGTGTTGCTATGGATATTTTGGGGTGGGGGGAGAAGACTGGAAGAAAGCCTTGAAGGATGGAGCTGGAGCTGGCTTGGTGCAGAACAAGGAAGATAATACTGTAGGCAGAGCAAACAGCAGGGTCCCTGGTGTCCTATAAAACTCCTCTGTACAGATGATAAAACGAGGGCTCTCCTTCAAGACGTTTTACTGCTTTCTGTCAGAAATCATTGGTACAAATCTGTCTACAGTGTGGACGTGGGATCCTTGTGTTGTGCCCAACCTGCACAGCTGTGCTAGGCATCCCTATAGCATCATCAAGGCACAGAGGTTGAGAGAGCTTGTGATGGATTCCAGCAAGGTATTTTAAGTGGAGAGCAGTGGCTCTGTGGTTATGCAACCTACAGTGGGGGCTGGGAAGGGATGCGAAATATAGCAGGAGAGGATGCTGGCAAGAAAGATGTGTGAGGGTCTCCTCACACCCACGCAGTGGGCCACGCTGCCACCCACAGCCCTCCTGGGGGCGCAGTCTCTGATGTGCCCGCCCTTTCTCTTCTTTAGACCCTACTTCTCTCCACTTCCACCCTTCAATTTGGCCAGCACTCTGGACTAGATGGCAGAGCCGTCTGTGGACAGGGCTCCTGGGGGGACCCCAGAGATACAAATATTAATTCTGCTCTTCCTCTGGATGCTGGAAAATGTTAGGCCAGTGGCTTCCATTTCCTGTGTCTTCTCCTTTGCTTTTGGAAACAGCAGCTCTTTCGTTCCCTCAGCTCCATAACCCTCAAGCTGGAATTCCGTGGTTCTGAAGTCCCATGGTACTCTAAGGGTTTCTCACTTATCCCTGCTTTCTATGAATTCTTGATTGCAATCATGCTATTTAGATTCCTGCCCTAAATTCCTTGGATCTGTGGGCATGGCTCTCATAGTCTCAGAAGTAGGCGTGGCTCTCAAGTCTTCTGAAGTGGGCATGGCTCCCACATTCTCCTCTAGTGGAGTGGAACCCCACAGTCCCAGGAGTCGCGAGATCTTAGTTTCCCCATTTCTTCAACTTGGAGGTCCCATCATGGGTAAGATGCTCCAACTTTTAACCTAAAAAGGAAAGAGGTAAGCACTATCCATTAAAATATAATGCAACTACTTTCTGATTACTCAGAATCTTTATATTTATTGAAGGAACCATTTCGGACATAATTAGATCTCACAGCTTTCATTTTGATGTGACAATCTGGCGAGTCCTATAAAAAGAAAAATACACTAGAAACTCACCACTTAAGTTAAACCTAAAACTTGTTTACATTCATAGTCCAGATCTTCTGGACTGCTTTCAACTCAGATATTCTCATTTTCTCTCAAATGTTACTATATGAAAAAAGGGGCATATTGGCATAGTTAAAACAAGATAGAGACATTATCAAAACAAACAAAACCAGAAAGAAATAATGTAGTCATTATTTTTCATTTAATTTATCATTTTGCTGATAAACTTATGAATATGCAAAATGTAATAAAAACAAGACATAAAAATTATAAGAAAAATAGTAAAGATGAAAAGAAACAAATTAAAAAGTTACACACAGGGGCCAGGGAGATAGCTCCGTGGCACAAGTGCCTAACTGGCAAGTGCAAGGTCATGAGTTCGAACCTTGGCCCACAAAAAAAAAGTTACACACAAGCAGGCCAGTGGTGCAGGTAACGCAGGCACTGTGGCCCTCAGTCCTAGTCCCAGCATGCCCCTGAAGCATGAGCTGCCCTGCACCTAGAGCAGAATTTCAGGACATAAAGATCACTCACATTTTTATCTTGAGACTGAAACTTCCACTTTCAAGATCTGGCGCTCAACTCAAAAACATGGTGTTGGGTATGACCAAGGGGCAAATAGTGCAGCCATGCTTACAAGTGGCCCCACTGTCTACCTTCTCAGGGGCTTTCTCCATGGCAGTGTTGGACCCCATGGCATTTGCTCTAAACACTTTCCATGGGGCTCCATGCCTGGGCAAGCTGGGGACTTACAGTGTTTCAATGCTCCATCCCTACCCTTGAGTCTTGGACTAGCAGATCTTGAAGAGACAAGACTGTTGGCCATAGAGTATCACCTTCACCCATGCTGCTAGCAAGCCACCCACTCTTTCAGACACAGATAATGTGTGTGAGTGTGTGGGGGGACTACCTCAAGGCACTGGGAAGCACTGACAGATTTTTATGCCAGCATCAGATGCCAACAGTCATGCAGCAACTGTGTTTTAGGAGAAACACATGGTTCCAGGTGCCCTACTGAGGTTCTGCAGAGATGGGCATCCTGTTTAGAGCCACGTTGCCATGACAGCCAGTTACCTGACTCAGACACCCAGGATCAAAGAGTGCCATGGAGGGGCTCCTGAATACCCAGCTAGGAATGATAATCTCACATCCCTTGAAGGAGGAGAAGGGCATATACCTATGTTTCCTGGCTTCCTGTCCACAGCTGAACTACCTCCTGATGCCAGTATTCTAGAAAAGGCTCCAAAGCTGTTATCTAGAGTCACATCAAATTTCAAATTGCTTGTTAGAATTTCTGTCTTCTCGTCTGTGAAATGGGGATAAAGGTCATAAGCCTTCAGACTGTTGTTGGGAAAAGTAAATGATCTGCTTAACTGTGATACTACTCAGGTGCTTCGTGCGCATAGCAGACACCTGAAAAAAGTAGTAGTACAACATCCATAGTAGAGCTGGACAGAGCTGTACAATCAGTGAGTTTTCTGCTACACTCATCTTTCTTGCTTTCAACAAATATTGATTGAAGACCTTTTGAGAGAGGGAGAGATTTGTCTAGATACTGAGGAGGTAGGGTGCTGAAAGGACAGAGAAGGCCCCCCCATAAGTGTTCCCTGGCTGGGGATATGAAAAAGTTCTTTTAGGGCTGGTAAGATGGGTCTGTGGGTTAAGCATCTACATAGGCAAATGCAGGGGCCAGGGTTTGACCTTTGACACCACGTGCCATGCTGGCCCTGCCCCTGGTAGTGTCACAGGCCTATAATTCCAGCACTGGGGAGGCTGAAAACAGGAGGATCACTATGAGTCTGAGCTGTGTAGTGAGACCCTGTACCAAATATATTAAGAACAAACAAAAAGTTCTTTCATCTCCTTCAGAGTCACATCAAATTCCCCAGGCTGCATGGCCTACTGTCCAATCTGTCAGGATGATGTGTGGCTTAATCAGGCTTCCTCGAGGAGATGACAGCCACACCGAGTCCTAGAGTGATTTGCTGAGCTGGGACGCTAAGAGAGGAAGGCTCAGTCTAGAAACCGGGGCACCGTTCTGGTCCATTTCCTCAACCTCGTGCTTGATTCTGCCCTTCTGTCATCCAAACATCCCTGGAACCAGGACATTTCCTCTATGCCTTTCCCAGTAACATCACCTCTCTCGGATTAGTCCAACAACCTCCCAAACTGTCTCCCTGCCCATTACTCCTCCACACAATAGCTGGGCTGATGATCTCTGCAGAAAGCACAGCTAATCACACCCTTTCCCTGCTGAACTCCCTCTCTCTCTCTCTCTCTCTCTCTCTCTCTCTCTCTCTCTCTCTGTCCCCCGCTGCAAGAGAAAGGCCAGACTCCTTACCGAGCCCCAAGAAGCCTTGTACTATTGGCCCTGTAGGGTCCCAAATCTCTTCTCTCACTGCCACCACATCCACAGGCTCCCTCAATCCCCTCCTTCCTGCTAGGCCCTTGCACCTCTGTTCCCCGTTATTGATATTGGTTATTGGTGGACTCTCATTCACTCACACCCAGGCTGCAGGCCTCTGTGTAAACACTCATGAACTTTCCCTCTCTGGACCAGACCGAATTTGTGCTTCTGCCTGACCAGTTACACACACTCACTTTACTGTGAAAATTTGTTGGAGGGTCCAGCTCCTCCTATTCTGACACCAGGTTCTAGTTCAGTTGCCTGGTGAAACCCGACACCCTGTGTAAGCTGCAGCAAAATAAACCCCAGCAAATGCTACCATGTTATTAAACAAAAGCCCCCTTTAAGCCTCTTCTTTTGCTCTCCATTTCTTTACCCACCAAGAGACCATATAAGACACTCAGCCAGTGTTTAACTCCTGTGTCCATCAGATTAGCCCTAGGAAGTCTGTAATATACACTCAATGAACACTAAATAATATCATGTTATGGTTTTCAGATCAATAATACCAGCGCCGTGGAGGCAGGGGATTTCATTTCCACACAGTAGGCAATTTGTTGTACACATGAATTACTAGCCGGGAGCAAATCGCTTACTCTCTGTGTGCCTTGGTTTCCCATGTGTGTTTGCTGCTAATGTTGTAACTATTACACAAATTAATTTTGAAAAAGTAACATGTACACTTTAAAAAAAATAAGTGAAAGGAGAACAGAGGTTCACAAGTAAGCCGGCATCTTCCTCCTCCCCGCTCTCTTCTGGTTTTCCTTGCACAAGCGCACAACACATAGATGAGTCTCGTATTTTGCACATGGGGAGACACAGGCGTGGAACTGAGACTTCTCAGACTGTACTTTTATTTCATTCCTGTTCGTCACTTGCCCTCTGCGCTGCTGATGCTTTAGGCTGGATGGCTGTGTGTAAGTGTTGGGGAACGTTATGTGAGCTGTGGGTCCCCAGGGACCCAGCTTGTAGATACCAAGCTGTCTGCAAATGTTGCTAAATGTCAGGGTGAAGATGAAGACAGGGAAAGTCAGGGTAAAAATCAGCCCTTCCTTGGAACCACAGGTACCCGGGGCTATGCGTTGAAGCCACTCTCTTTTTTTCTTTTACACTAACAGTATCACTAATACACCCTAGCTGGGTCAAGTTTTAAAACTCCTGCCCCACTTTTTGGTAATCATTCCACTGGATTCTCACAGAGCCTAAAATGGGCTCAGTCAGGGGGGAGAATTGGTGAGTTGCGGGTCCCAACAGTAAGTTAGCATGCAAGTCCGCGCTTCCAGGGCGGCAGAGCCGGACGCCCCAGATTTTGAGGTCCACTCCAAACCTGCCCTGCACACCACTGTGTCCCGGAACAGGCGGGCCGGGGGCGGGGCCCGAAGTGGGCGTGGCAGTCGAGGAAGCGAGGGTGGGCCGCGTTCCGCTCCGCCCCACCCAGTGACGTCACGGCGCCGGCCCCGCCCCACGCGGGTGCTCCCCTCCCCGGCGGGGCTGGCGAGCGGGGATGGCCGGGTGCGTGGGCCGCGGCACGGTAGGTGGCCCTAGGCTGCGCGGGGGCTCGGCTGTACAGGCGGGCGCGAGGCGCGGGCGGATGCGCATGGGGTTGCGGGAGACCTTGCTCTCCGGGATTCCTCCGGGCCTGAAAGGCGCCTGAGCTCCGGGGCTGGGAGCCGGGAGCGGGCGGCGCGAGCGCGCGGTCCGAGCTCTGCACTCGCCCGGAGCCCTGAGCGCTTTGGGCGGTGCGCGGGGACTCTGGAGACGCTCAGCCTGTGTGCGCGCGCGTGTGTTGTGTGTGTACGTACGCGCTCGCGTGTGAGTGTTGGGGTGGGGAGCTGCGGGTCGCCGCCTTCCGAGCCTCCAGCCCCGCCCTGCGCGCGGGGACCCCCGGGCGGCCGCCTGAGCGCGGGGAAGTTAACTTAGCGCCGGCGTGGAGTTGCGAGGCGAGGCTGAAGTGCGGGCTGGGAGGGGGGCGGAAATCTCGGATTGGAGAGGTGGATGCCGACTGCACGGGGCTGGGGAGCCCTGGTGTACTCGGAGATCCTCCCCGCGTGGTGGGGCTGCGTCTGGCCAGAGGACTCACCTCCTGCGCCCTCTCCCTCACTGTGAGGGGGACGGAAAGTGCCTCCTGCCTGAAGCCGGAATTGCCTGCAGAGCACAGGGGGTGGGGTAGGGGGAGCATAGCCACCCAGGCGGGACCTGACAGAGGCATTTATGTGGACAGAGGTCAAGGTCTGGCAGCCCCACGCACAGGCCCATCTTCTCCGAAGGCGGGTGGAAGTTGTGTCAGTACAGTTAGTGTCGGCCACTACAGTTAGTGTCGGCCACTAAGCTTGCACTTTGCTCTATTTCTGTTTTACACATGGGGAAACTGAGGCTCAGGGACACCCCGGGCTCAGAAGTAGGATATGGTCCAACCGAAATTCACCTTCAGGCTTCCTGGTTTCATGTCTTGTAGGAAATTTGAGCGAGAGGACTGGTAAACTCCTACTCATCCTTCAAAAACTTTCTCTGGTTGCACTACCTCCTGGAAGCCTCTTGTGGCTGTCCCCAGGCGCTGTTGGGTGCTTCCGGTTTTGAATCTCTCAAGATAACTGCCTTTTCTCCTACTGAGCAACTCCCTTGTATGACTGTCTTTGGGCATCCTGTGTCCCTCTTTCCTGTCCCCTACTCCTTCGGGGATGGGGAGGTCCTGACAATCCAGGCTCCTGGATTTGGGCACACTTAGGTGTGATGCCCTGATCTAGTATGGGTAATAGTAGCTAGTAGTAGCTTGACAAGTCCTTGTTGCCTGCTCAGCATCTGAGTGTGAATTTGAGTTTGCTGTTTTGTCCTAAAGGAGTTGTCTGGGTATGTACCATTTTACCCCCTCCGAGCCCTAATTGTACTGTTATAGCCTGTCCTTTTTTTTTTTTTTTTAGGCAGAAATCTGAATTCTTAGCTCAGACTGCCCTTGAACTCCCAGTGAGCCTCCTGCCTCAGCCTCCCATGTGCTAGGATTGTAGAGTTGGGGCACCACGTCTGGCTCAGTATGTCTTTGATTTACTCGATTAAAAAAAAAAAAATCTCATGTTTTATTGAGATATGATTCACATACCGTACATACAATTTGGCCTTTTAAAATACATTTCAGTGGGTTTTAGGATATGCAGAGTTGTGTAATGATCCCCAACGTCTAATTTTAGAACATTTTGTCCATCCAGAAAAGAAGAACTGTACTAAAAGTCACACCTCAAGCCCTCCATGCCCAGTCCCTGGAAACTACTCATCTACTCCGTGTCTCTGTGAATTTGCCTATCCTGGATGTTTCTGTAAATAAGACCATAGACAATCTGGCTGTCTGGGGTTGGTGTTTTTCACTCAGGGTCCTCCCAAAGTTTATCCCATTGTAGCATTTATAAGCACTTCATTAGTGTTCCTTTTTTAGTACTGAATTACTTTTTATGGCTAAATAATATTTCATTGTGTGGATATACCACATGCTAGTCACCTGTCTGTTGATGGACATCGGAGTTGATTTTGGGGCATTATGAATAATACGAATATTCATGTACAGGTCATACCTGTATTTTCAGTTCTTTCAGGTATGTGCCTGGGGTGGAGTTGCTGGGTCCTACGGTTACTCTGTTTCACATTTTGAGGAACTGGGGGACTTTTCCAAAGTGTCTATATCATGTTACACTCCCACTAGGAGGATAGGAGGCTTCCAAAAATCTAATAAATCTCCTCTCCTCTCAAGCAGTTGGAATCTTTGCCCTCACTGGTTTTGCTGTGCGAGTTTCAAATTACTTTCTTATTCCTGTTAAACAGAAGTGCCTCATTAGCAGAATTAGGGGCATCCTTGTTGTCACCAGGAGGCACCCCTGGTCTGTGAGTGAGGGAAGCAGATCAAGCCTGTGGTGGGAGCAGAGGTGTGTGTGTCTTTGTTCCTCCTAGTAGGAGGCAGGTGCCAATTGATGCAGGGCTAGCAGGGAGTGACAGGGACACCGGGAGCCCACCCAGGAACTCACATGGGGGGGGGGCAGTGGGCCCTGCTTAGATCATCCCATCTCTGGCCAGCCCACACCCCTCTTGATAGCTGAAGGGTCATAGAGGCTGGGAGACCCCTGCTCAAGTGTCCTACACTGCAACCCGAAGCCCATCCTGTCACCTCCAAATCAAGCCTGGACTCCCACTCTCTGAAAGTGACCTCCCCTGGTGGCCACATGACCCCAATCACATAATGGGCTCAAGGAGGTCTCCGCTTACTGCTAAAAGTGCCACCCCCAGGTAGAACTGAGCAGTTCTAAGGTACAGATGCCCCATCTGTGAGCACCAGGACACACAGACCTGCCCTGGCCTTCGGCCTCAGTGGGTCATGGTGGGAGGTGGGGAGCTTGGACCCCCAACATGTGGCTGTGGCAGCACTCGCGATCCATAGGACCACCTAGGTGTATTGTCAGTGTTAGCACTGTGCATGAACTTGCCGCAAGAGCACTGGGTCAGATGCAGCTTCTTTGTGGCGTGCGGGTGGTGATCTACTTCTGAAACTTGTCTCAGAGTGGCACCCATTTGCTGTGTGCGTGGTGGACGCGCCCCGGAGAGCAGCGGTCCTGGTCTGCCTGTTTGCCACCTTCTCCTATGTCTGTTAGGCCCTTGATGTCTGTAGGCAAACATCCTCCCTCCTCGGGGCCACACCAGAGAAGGTCTGGGATGCCTGCCCTTCCGGTGCCCCTTTTTAGGTCTCTCTCAACCCACGCTGCAGCCTGAGGGTTGGCTTGCGGGAATGATTCATTCAGAGAGGCCGGCCAGAGAGCTGGGCCAAGCCCTAGAAATTACAGGGAGGACTCAGGCGGGCAGTGCTCACATGCCGTGGGGCATGTCTGGGACTGCTGACCTGGAGAAGACCTTCAGCTGTTCCTGCGTGCCCAGATGGTAGGCTGCCCACCCGATTGCCACGGGAATTCTTGCATCTCCAGACTTCTGGCTTGGGGTTCCCGTTGTCACCACCTGCAGGTAGTAGACGCTAGGAGGCCTGTGCTGAGGCTGTTTTTCCATTTAGTGGTCACTGTCTGGGGCTGCTGGCTGTCTTCCCTGTGTTTCACTTTTCTCATTTGCAGAATAGAGGTACAGTAGGGGTTACCCTGGGGGGGTGGCGTGCTGTGGGGTAGAAGGAGTGTAGTAAAGTTCTGACTCTGGGCCCAGGCAGAAGCTGGTTAGGATGGTGAGCACCTCCATGGTGACCCTCAGCTTCCCTACCTGTCAAGAGGCCGTGCCACCGGGCTGGCTGGGTGCCAGGCATTGGTCTCGGTGGTCTGTGTACTAGAGAGGCTCTGATGGGCAGAGGTCATTCAACCAATGGATGGATGAGGGGATGGCTGGGAGGGGGATCAGGGTTTGAATCCAAAGTCTATACTCTTTAAGTTTCCTGTCTTTACCCATCTTGATAACCCATCAGAAGGCCCAGCATGTAGAAACCACTCAGCAAAGGTCAGTTGTTATTGTATTACTTCTACCTGTTCATCCGTGCCTTTCCTGTGTGTCCACACTCCCTCCTGCATGGGCAGAAGGGGCATGGCTTCTCCCTGCCCCTGAGAGATGAGGGGTAAGGGTTGCCCCCTAGACCGCTTGGCTTACCTGCTAAGTAGGTGGGTTTAGCCTACTTACTGGATGGTTTTTGGCTATGTGGGTGTTTTTGGTCTTGCTTTTTTTTTTTAAATTTTTTATTTATTTATTTATTTGTTTGCTTGTTGTGTTTGTTTGTTTCTTTCTTTATTTATTTTGTGGCTGGCTCAGCCTGCCCTGGTGGTGGCGCTGGCGCAGCATGTGGTGCCGGGGATCGAACTGCAGTCTCCGCAGTTGCCTGAGCCCTCCTAAGCAGGCGCTTTAGACCACTGAACCATCTCGCCGGCCCTGGTCTTGCTTTTAATTGAGACAAGGTCCAGGTATTTCTACAGAAAAATTACGAATTTTCACTTCTCTTGGAAACTCAAGAGCTTGCGCTGAACTTAGTGGTCTGGAGCGGCCCCTGTGATGTCCTCCTGGTCACTGCCGCCCCTACCTTGCTAGCCACTGGCAGGCCTGGCCCATTGCACGGCCCTCTGACCTGATGCAGGCTCCAAGGCTCCCAGGATACCTTGTGCCTGCCAGGCTCTGCCTGAATAGGCAGTTATGTTGCTTTGAAAAAAAATTTTTTAAACCACTAGTTTTGATGTTTTCCTGGAGCCCTTTGTGTTCTGCATTTCTAGGACATTGGAGGTTGCCTGAGGCCTCCTGGTACCTGCCCCGCCTCTGTAAGCGCCTCACAGAAGGAGTTTGTCCCCATTCCACACTCCCCAAGTCCTCTTTTCTTGGTTCAAGTGCCCACCTAACTCACTCTGAGGCTTTTGGAGCCGGCTGAGGCCCCTAGCGAGCTCCCTGCCTGTCTGCCACACTTGCATGCCTGCTGGGACTCTTCCCCACCCCCAGGAGGGGCATTTGATACTGACTTGAGGCTGGGGGTGAAGTCAGGGAAAGATCCCTCTCCTCCTGTGACAGCAGTAGCACTTGAACCCTGTGTGTCCCATTGCAAAGGCTGCCTCGGGGAGCCACAATCCCTTGGGCCCGTCAGGGCTGCCCCGCCCTCGTGCACACAGTCGCTGCAGCGTCTGAAGCCTGGGCAGTGGGCACCTGGGGTTCTGTCAGTTCCTGTTGAATCAGGATGCCTTGGTGCAGGAGCTAAGCAGCGGTGGGTCAGGAAAGGAGCGAGCGTGGGGAGTCCGGCTCCGGGGCCTCTCCAGCCCCAGGTTGCGCACAGTGCACGCAGACCCCCTGAGCTCTTGTTTTTATGAATAAAGGTTTATTGAAGTCAGCCGTGTTTGTCTCTGGCTGTTTTCCTGCTGGGACAGCACAGGGGGACACCCATTTCCTGTTTGTGGTTTGTGAATGAATGATGGTGTGAGTTGCCAGATACCAGGCATTAGTCTCGGTGGTCTGTGTACTAGAGAGGTTAGTACACAAATTTTGCACTGTTCTGCACAGTGTGACTAAAACTTGCACTGGCCAGACACGGCTTATCTTTTTGCTGCCTGCCCGGTCCCTGCAGGATCCCAAAGGGCTTGTGTTCAAGTCACCATTATTTTACTAAAACTCTTATGATAGCCTATTAAAATTGTTGTATTTTATTACTGGTTTTTGCTCATTTCTAACTGGGGCTGATTTATGAATGGAACTTTTACAACAGGCATATTGTATAGGGGAAGAAGTGGCAGTAGGGCTTGATCCTGTCGGAGGCCCCAGGAGGGATCTCAGAGCATTTGTCCTGCAGAGAAAAGGAGGAGACCATGGGGCCCACAAAACTGGCCTTCTACCCCCACAAAAGCTGCTAAGCCCTGTTTTAATCAACTCTTAGGTCCTTTCAAGCTCTACAGTGTTCTGGCTTGGTGAATGATAAAAATCACACCAATTGCAGTGAACGTGTGCTCGCTTACACTGAGCTTTACCAGTGTATTTGCCTGTGCACATCTCTGTCATGCCGCGTGCCATGGTCTCTGTTTTGTCGGGGCTCTAAGAGCCTAGGTCGCTGGGCCAGTAAACAGCTGAGGCCAACCTGGGCCAGGCCATCTGATTTGTGTTGGGCAGGAGCTGCTGTCTGGGATGTTCTCAAGGCCCAGAGAGTTTGTGTTTATTTCGCTCTGTATGAAAGCATTCAGGGGCCTTCATGTTGTCATTTGTCTGTTCTACCATTTAGTGCAGGCCATGCTGTATGGGCCTGGCCAGGTATAGGGGCTGGGGTGACATCCCAGCCCTGCACGTCATAATGGGGGAGTCTTAGAGGTCACACAGGGAGCCCAGTGCCTGGTGGGATTCGGGTATGTAGAGGTAGGGCAGGCTTCCTGGAGGAGGGCTACAGATTTTGCCAGAAAGAGCTGGCTGGGTAGAATAGGGCAAGAAAGGATTTTCAGAGGGAGAGGAGCAGAGAGAGGCAAAAGTGTGGGAGTATAAGGCCGTGTGGCTTGGCAGCACTGGGGGAGTTCATGCCACAAGTGTGTGTGTGTGTGTGTGTGTGTGTGTGTGTGTACACACATGGGGGTGCACTGGGCAGCGGGGTGTGGGAGTGCGTTAAAATTTGCAGTCAGCACATGGTAAGTAACAGCAGGGCCTGTGCCTGGCAGGGAGAGCCGGGCTTATGCCCTGGAGCCTCTGGTAACTTCCAGGACAGTCTCCACGGGGCACAGCTGGGAGCCTGGGTTCCTGGAGAGCAGCCTCTAGCTGAGGCCGGGCTACGTCTTCACCTTCAGTTTCCAGGTGACTTTCTAACAAGAGCGCATGTTTCAGTTAAGACAGCAGATTACAGTGTAGTCTTATTTGAACATCTGTTTCTAAAGTGTTGAGTCCATTTAATAAGAATAAAGAAGAGCAGAGGGGCTCTGGGTGAAGCCCATGCCCAGAAGTTGGTGCTGGGTAGGTGGGTGTTTGGGGCCAGGTGGAGGGGGGCTCGGTATGGCCAGGCTGGCATTGACCTTGCTCTCGCAGGCCTTAGACTTATGAGGGGAGTGGCTGGAGACAGCTCTCTTAGCTTAGATGTGAGCACAGGGCTCTGGGAGCAGGGCACACTAGGGGAGCGGAGAGCCCCTCCAGGCCTCCTGTGCCCCCCACTTCCCTCCCCCCTTGCCATCTGCCCGTTTGTGTCTCTCCCCGTCTTTGTCACCCTGTGTTTCTGCTCCATCCCCCCCTCTGACTTTTTCTTCCTGGGCTCGCTCTCGTGGACTCAGTGTCTCTGTGCCACCCGTGTGCCCATCTCCCCCACGTGTCAGTTTTGCCCTGGCTCTGCCTGTCCCAACCTCTGCCCCACCCTCCAGCTCTGTCTCCTGGTCTCTGTCTCTCTTGTCCCTTGTCTCTGCTGGTGTCTTGTCTCCCTGAAGTCTCCCTGTCTCTAGCTTCTTCCACTCCACCCATACCACTTCCCCTTCCCTGCCCCCCACGCCTACACACTTGAGCACGCATGGGCGAACATGTGTGCACGCACACACACACACACACACACACTTGCCAGCGCAGCCCTTCCGCTCTCTCATTAGAAACCCATCCCACTTCCTTTGGCTCCTGAATAACATCCGGCCCCAGAACCATCACAGTCTTGGGGGACCTGGGACAGGGCTTGACATCAGCAGGCACAGGAGAAGGGTGATGCGGCCTCCTCCAGACTCCCCGTGACCCCCCATGGAGCCCACTGGGCTTGGCTCAGCGCTGCAGGAGGAGCCTGCTTCCAGCAGGAGTGTGCCTCTCTGGCTTTGGTCTTGTTTGGGGTTTCAGGCCATCACCCCCTGGGACAGGGGTCACTGTCTCTGGGCACCCCTGCCCCCACCATCAGGTGTCCTTGGCACTGAGCAGTGTCCTTTGCAGTCCTCTACAAAGGGACACAACATGTCCGCGGTACCTGTTTGTGGGTTAAGAATTGTAGGGGGAAGTAAGTTTAAAAATAGGGTCCAAGGGCCAACGAGATAGCTCAGCAGACAGCACCTGCTGTGGCAAGTGCAGGGACCTGGGTTTGGTCCCTCATGGCACATGCCACACTGGCCCCTCCTGGCCCCCTGCACTGAGCCTGTGACCATGCCCAACGTGGTGGTGCATGTCTGTAATCCCAGTGCTGGGGGGAGGGGGATGTAAAACAGGAGGATCACAATGAGTGTGAACTCTGTAGTGAAACCCTGTACCAAATACATAAATGATAATAAAAATAAATAAAAAATAGGGTCTAAGCCAGGCACAGTGGTAAACATACCCATAATCCCACCTGGGCAGCAGAGGCAGGAGAATCTCAGATTTGAAACCAGCCTGGGAAAATTTGTTAAATTCTCAAAATGAAAAAAAAAAAAAAGATGGGATGTGGCTCAGTTTAGAATGGTTGGGCAGCAAGTGCGAGGCCTTGGGCTCCATCCCCGGGACCAGAAGACGAAGTCTAGTCCCTTCCCTTCCCTGGGAGACTGAGGCCTAGAGAGTGAACAGGACCTGCCCCAGCTGGCTTCAGCTCTAGGCAGTGAAGAAAGAGTGAGAGCCTCCCGTCCCCTGGGGGCAGTGTTGAGCTGGTGGGGTGGGAGAACCCTCTGTTGGGTATGTGAAAAGCCCCTTCTGAGACGCAGTGACTCCTGCTTTGAACCCCAACTTGCCCTCCCCACTGGGGTCCCTTGCGGGCAAACTCTTCTCCCTGCACAGCTCAGGCAGGGTCTTGGTACCTTCCAGACCAGGTGAGGAGGAGGAGGAGGCAGAGAGCTCCCAGCCCACAACACCTGCCCTGACGAGAAGTCTTTCAGCGGTTGTCCACAAGACCCGAGAATCTGCCTTTCTAGTAAGTTCCCAAGTGCTGTCCCAGCTCCTGTTGGGATACAGGTGTTACGGTCCTCTAGAGCAGAAAAGCGAAGCCCTTGGCTTAGGTTCATGACCTGCTCCGCCTCCCCCATGCCTGCTGTGGGGTCCTCATCAGTGAAGTGGGAGGACAGCAGCGCTGCCTTTGTGGGATGTCTGTGAGGGTTAACGCACCAGCCTTGTAAAGTGCACAGGATGTGCCCAGGCGTGGAGCAAGCGCCGTGTGTGAGCTTGCTAGTCTAGTCTTGCTGCTGCTGCTGCTCTTCCTAGCTCAGTTCGTGTTGATCCTCCCTGCGTGCACACACAGCTCTACTCCCGGTGGCTCCTGTGCCGGTCTCTGGACTTCACATGTGCTTTCCACACCGCTGACCTGGACTTCAGCTGTTTTCCCTAGCTGGGACACTGCCCCCAGCGCTGGGCCTGTTAGAATGCCATGCGGGCCACGCATCCTTTCCTCCTGAGCAGCCAGCGCTTCCCACCCCCGCCATCACAGCTCCTTCCCCTGACCGCCTAGGTCGCTGCCTCCAGCTTAGCCTTCATCTTGCCGTCACCCTGCCACCGCCACCCTCCTTCAAATCACACCTCTCAGGGCTTTGCTGGCACAGGAAGGTGCCCTGGGCACGTTACCCATGTGTATGGGCAAGGACATGCACGGGCCATACATGCCACAGCCCCAGGGGCAAGTCTCAGATTTGCTGGTTAGTGTGGTGCAGAAGTGGGTAGCAAGGACTCAGGACGTGCCACTGGCCAGTCGTAGTGTCTCTGCCTTCTTTCTGGGTGAGGCCCGTGGGAATTCACAGCCAGGGTAGGAGAATCGTGCACCTGTGGCTCTGTAGTCATGCACACGTGAATTAGAATTTCAGTCCCTTTGTGCATAAGCTGAAACTCGTGGCTGAACACCGCTCTCTCTGGTCCTCCATTTCCTCATCTGTACACTGGGCACATCCTAGGCACTGTCCTGTGAGCTGCTGCGGGAACTACAGATAAATGGTTCCCTGGCACCTGACCCACAGGGGCGCCCAGAAAGCCATGGCAACAAGGACCGTGTTGCTCTTTGCTCATGGTACGGATACGTTAAGGCTCAGCTAAGTTAGGGAACTCTACCATGGCATTTTGCTTCCTGGTGGTGACCGGGTCACACTGCAGATGGACATACTTGCCTGCAAGCCCCCTTGGGTCCCCAAGGCATTAGATGGCAGGCGTGATCTGTGCCCATCCGCCCCTTCTCCCCATTGCTCTCTGCCTGTCTTAAGTGATTTTGTTTGATGCAGCTCTTGACATATTCTGCCTCTTTTGCTGCTTTGGCAAAAACTGGAGCAGGAGAAGGAGGAGGAAAAGGAGGAGGAGGAAGAAGAAAAAGAAGAGGAGAAGGAGGAGGAATGGGTGGAGGGATCTTGGTTTGTCTGAGAAGGAAGCAGTGGGGTAGATTAATGCCAAGAGGAAGCTGGAGACCCACTAAGCGCTATCTCTGAACCGCACCAGCAAAGTATGCTTCTAAAACCTCCACCTAAGCGCTGGGGTTGCTGCTCAGTAGTTAACAAGTGTGACAGTTAGAATTTAATAGGCAGCACTGCACCCTAGAATAGGGCAGATAGGATAGGGTAGTGTTAAAAAAGAAAACGTTTAAATCCTATTCCCACTCCCTATTAGCAGGCCCAAAATGATACAGGTAAGAGAATGTTTCTTAGATGAACACACACACACACACACACACACACACACACACACACGAAGATGGAGAAGGAGAAGGAGAAGGAGAAGGAGAAGGAGAAGGAGAAAGGAAGCTTAGGCCTTCTGTGGCCTTGTTGGGCCTTCTGGAAGTGTTTGGGAACCTCTGAGCCCGGACACATTGATTCCTCACTCCCTGTGCTCTTGGTCAAGGCTTACCACCTTCTGGCCTGCAGCCAGACCATCCACAATAAGGGGCAGACGGTAACAGTAGGCAGGGTCATAAACTGCAGATGGGGAGGGGAAAAGGAAGTTAGCCAAGGACTCTTTAGGGGGAAAAAACCCAACTCTCACAGAACCTGGAGCCTTTCGGTAAAGCCCTTGTAAAGTCAGCTTCCTGTGTGGAAACTCAGATTCACATCCTTGGGGCAGAAGGGAGAGTGCATTAGGTGATCTCAGCCCTCGCCCTGAGGCGCCAAGTAAGACTGGAGATACATTCTTTATAACTCTGTCCAAGGAGGGTTTTTGACAGAAGTATGCTAGGGGCTGAAGGAAGGCCACTTCCTTGGTTGTCGTACCTGTGCCTGTGTCCCTCAGGCTATAATGGGGGGACCCAGTTCCAAGGTGCCTTCAAGTAAATAGGGAAGCACTTTATTAGGTCGGAGAGGTGGAACAGTCCAAGGCATGGCACCTTTAGGGACAGCTGAATCCAGGTGCTCTGAGGACACTGTCTCTTTCTCTCTCATCTCTCAGCTGAGCTTTCTTCTGTGGCAGCTTTCTTCTCAGGCGTGCTCTCCCCAGGAATAGCTCTGGGTGTGTATTGGAGAGCCATTTCCCCAGTAATTATGGAAAATCCTGGGAATCCTGTTCCCACTTTGGAGTCTTGTGCTTGTGTGTGGACCTGTGAGCCTTCTCACCTCCTGAGCCTCAGACAGTGCCCCTGGGCGTGGTGTTGGACCCACTGGGCTCACAACAGCTGACCCCAGATAACTGGACCCTCTCCAGAGGTTGACTGACGGCCATACCTGCGGTGGGAGGGAAGTGAAAGGTGGTGGTGAGGTTTCTTCTCAGAGGACGAGAGTAGAGGCAGCTCTGACCTTGATTAAGCAGGTGCCCCGCTCCAGCGTGGAGTAAAGGTCTTCCCAGGGTTTAGTAGCTGCTCCTCGGTGTCACAGAGGAGAACAGTGAAGTGGTGACCCTCAGGCCACAAAGCAGAGTAGGTGGGGAGTTGAGACTGGCTCTGTCCTCCTGTAGAGGAGTGTTCTTTCTGCCTCTCCCTGATTACTGAGGGGACCCACACGTCTGTGAAGCGGCCTCCACAACTAAAATGTGAATTGACTGTGGGCGTGCGAGATTCTGTGCTCAGTGTGGGGTGCAGGAAAGGAAATGAGACCAAGCGCAGAGCCCCTTGCCCGTGAGGGTCGGGGACGCACTGTCAAGTGTGGGAGGCGAGGGCGCACAGGCACGGTGCCCAGGCAGAATGGGGAAGGACGGGCGTGGAGGGCTGAGAGACAGGGTGGGGGCGACCCAGCCTGGGCGTCCAGTAGGGCTTCCTGAAGAAGAGAAGGTTGGGCATTAGTTAGAGCTCTTGGTTCATGGAGATGGAAACTCAGCTTCCATAGAATTAATCAAAATCATAAGAAGTACATTTATTGTGTTATGTAAGTACAATGCCCAGGGTAGGGATGGCTTGAGGCTTGGCTGGATCCAGGGACCCAGCTGACAGGGCTTAGCTTGTGGATCCATACCTTCCTGGTTTGTTCCCAGGGCAGGCTCTGCAGGCAGTGGCTGGGGATGGCCCCATGCTGCTAGCCCTGTACCCTTGCGTTTTCTGCTCTGAGGATCCTAGGAAGTCTGCAGGTCATGCATTTGTGTCTGAGCCAACACTGTGGCCTGGGATTGGAAAGCTGTGGTTGGTGAAGCTCGATCATGTGTCCACACCTGGAGTCTGGAGCAGGCTGGGGGAGTGAGGCCAGGAAAACCTGTATCCTGGCATGAGGCTGGGGGTGCTGATGGAAGATCCCTTAGGCTGGAGTGCAGGGTTATGAGCTCGCAGCCCGGGGTGCCGCACCACGGGGAACTGAATCCTGAAGGTAGCTGGGAGCCTGGGAGTGCCATGCAGGCAGGGCGCGGCATGCCCACCTGTGGACACAGGCAGCAGGAAGGCAGGAGCACCATGGCCTGGACCAGGTTGTGGGGATGGGGCGAGTGGCTGGGTCTCAGCTGGCGGGTGGGTGGATGCAGTGGATAGGAGCAGTTGTCAGTGGGTTGGGGTTTCAGGAGGGGACAGTGAATGGTGCTGTGGGTTCCAGCATAGAAGCCTGGAAAGGAACGGTGCCCAGAGAGCACATCGTGTGTGCAGGTGTCAGTGTGGGGTCCGAGATGCTGCTGAGGGCCCAAGAGGTGGGCAGGTAGGGCGCTAGGATTTCATAGCTGCCGTGCTGGGGTCAGTGAGGATCAAGGCCTGGGAGGAAGGGCTCAGAGAGAGAAGTTGGGCAACTCCAGGGCCTGCCCTTAGGAGCAGATGATTTGGATCGTGGGCAGTAAATGCAGAGCATGGTCCAGCCATTGTGGAGTGTTGGAGGGTGAGAAGCGCTGGGCTGCAAATTAGGCAGCCTCGGGCCCTGGGGTGCTGTGCTGGTGGGAGCAGGGGCCTGGGGGACCAGAAATGCCCCAGAGGTGAGACTTTAGGGAGGACAGGAAAGGCGACCACATGAGCCAACTGGAAGTTTAAAAGGGGGATCTCGGCAGCGCGGTGGGTCAGCTGGAGTACAGACTCTGAGGACAGCCCAAGCAAGAGTATTTGGGGAGCAGCGAGGGAGCCACAGCAGACCACGGGGGATGCAGGCAGAACGGTAAGCAGCAGAGTTGAGCTTGTAGGGCACGGAAGGACGGGCCTCTCCCAAGTGAGGTGGGAGCCATGGGAGGGTTCAGAGCAGAGACAGACATAAGAAATCACAGGTCACTGGAGATCAGCCGCAGAGATGAGGGTAGGAAGAAGCAAGGCCACCGAGGAGGTGTGTGGCCAGGCAAGGGTGGCTTGGACCAGGGGGATAAGAAGTGGGCGCCACAAACACATAGCTGCCCCACAGTGTGGCTGGTGAGAGTGGACTCTGGGTCTGGAAGGTGAAGTCGTGGGATTTGCTGCCAGGTGGTTGGGACGGGAGGGTTTCGGTGTGAGCAGCGAAGATGGAGTTGTGTCCAAATGCAGGTGGAACCTGGAGACCGGGAGCTGCGCTTCAGAGGGTACAGGGAGTCCTGGGACACCAGCATCCAGCCATGGGCGTGATCTTCAGGGAGCTTGTGGGGACTCATGCCCAGGAGGACAGGGAGGTGACAGCAGAGACAGTCAGCAGTGTGAGGAGCACCTAACCCCTGTGCCAGCTGGCAGGATTGGCCCTGCGTTCGGAGAAGCCATGGAAAGGGTCTTTTAGGGTGGGGATGGCAGGAAAGAGGAGGCCAGGCAGCAGCAGCGTCTGATCACAGGCCACTGCTGCCCCCGCTGGTTTACGGGCCAGGAGCTGGGTGTGGGTGGCAGGAATGGAGGCCAAGACTCACTGCACCTTGATGTTCCCGGGATCTGGCACCAAGCCTGCCCCAGGAGAGCGCCCGCCGGAAAGTGTGGGCCGAGGGAGTGAATGAGTGGTTGTGTGTTCCCTGGCAGCCAGGGTGGGGTGCCCGGCCTGCCTCAGCGCCAGGGGCCATCTTGCTTTTGTGGTGCTGGAGATGAAGGCCTCACAGGTATGCTGAGCAGTGCTGTCCCACTGAGCTCTGCCCCCACCCTTTTTCCTTTTTTATTTTGAGACAGGGTCTTGCTAAATTGCCCAAACTCATCTGGAGTTGGGATCCTCCTGCTTCAACCTCCCGAGGGGCTAGAATTACAAACATGTGCCACCACTGCCAGCCCAGAGAGGAGTCTCAGACTTCTTATCGAAGTTGAATACACATACAGCTAAGGGCCTGCGCCTTCAGTGGGTAGTTTGATGACTTTTCTGAAGCCAAAAGTGTCTATCTGACCAGTACCCTGTCCCACCGCAAGATACACCCCACGCCCACCCCAGGGTACCCACCATCCCACCCTCACCTGCTTCTGTACTGCTATGCAGGGGACCATGTATGATGGTCTCTCTTATGTCAACTTTTTATGCTCAGCATAATTTGGGGAAGGGTGGGACACAGTACTGGGATGAAATTCAGCATCTTTCTGCTGAACTCCACCTGCAGCCCTGTTTATTTTGTATGTACAGGCAGGGTTCAAGGGGCTCTTATGAAGTTGGCTGGGCTGGGCTTGAGTTTCTGCTGTTGTTTTCTGAGTTTCTGGCTTGCTGTGCTACCCGCTTACTGGACTCCTGTTTCTCTCTCTCCGGTACTTCCCCACATATCCATCCTGTTGTTAAGGGTCATCTGGGAGGTTTCCTGGGCAGGGCTGTTAGGAGCGGTGATGCCGGCAACGTTCGCAGTGTCCCCTGGGAAGCAGCCTGCTGCCCTTCTGATGCGTGTGAGCTCGAGGTGGACTTGCCCGGTCACAAAGAGGGTGCATGCACAGCGCTCACCTCCCTGTGCCAGCTCTTGTCCTCCCTGCAGCGGAGCTGGAAGGCTCTGACCACCTCTTTGCTCTGCCAGCGCTTGGGCTGTCCTCTGTCCTCCTTACTCGGGTGTGCAGATCCCACAGGGTACTTTTCATTCCTTTCGCTGAAGGGTGAGGAGATCAAACGCCTCTCCTGTACTTGTCATGCCCTTCGATGAGCTCCTTCATGAGGCATTGCTTCTGTCTAGCCCACTTGCCTACTGGGTTGCTTGTCTTTGTTTGCTGATTTTACAGGGCACTTTATGCTGCAGTCTAGGTTCAAACAGCTTGTTTGACGTGTCTAGCAAATATGTTCTTCCATGTGGGGCTTTGTTTGACCAGAAAGAAGAGGAACCAGGAGTGTGGAGCTGTGGTATAATTGATCTGCACCTGTGTGGGCCTCAGTTTCTCATTCGAAACCCTACAGGGTAGAGGCAGAGGACTGTCACCACCCCTGGAAATGATCTGGCCCAGAGTCTGGAATCTGAGGTGGATGGCTGCAGTGTGAGGAGGGGTGAGGCGAGCACAGAGCAAGAGTGAGGTGGTGTGTGTCCCTCGTGGGAGCACAGGCCTCCTGTGGCCCCGAAGGCTGTGAAACGCAGCCGCTGTGGCTGAGGGTCTCGGCTCTTAACTTTACTCAGATTCTGAGACAAATACTCCACTCGTCTGTTCTTGGAAAGCTTCTAAGTGGGTGGGGAACAATTTGAGTGACTGGATGTACTTTTTCAATTGTAGCTTTGATGAAATCTAAGTATAGATTAGATATTTAGCATCTAAACTGAGACTTCTGAAAGCAGAGATTTCAAGAATTTTGAACTTTACTCTTAACAGAACCTGACTATGTGAACAATGTATATTGGTGAATAAGGCCATGTATATTTAGAAGTCTGTTAGTAAACTCAGTGGACCTCTTTATTGTGGCCACTAGAAAGCCTTAGAGTGTGAGTGTGGTTCATGAGGCTCCCTAGCAAGGCGGTAGAACGTCACTGTCATAGCCAGCTGTAGGCAGGGGCTACACACTTGGGACTCTGGAGGATGAGACAAGCCCAATGTAGGGATACTGCGCCATATGGAATGGCCCCCAGGCCCCAGGAGAGCAGGAGATGAGCATCCCGTTTCCGTCTGTCCCACGTGGCACCTTTCACCCCCATAGCTCTGCCTCCAGAGGTCGAGACAACCTTAGATTCTCATATGAGCTCAAACCCTACTGTGAACTTGCGTGTGGAGGATCTAGGTGGCCTGCGCCTTTGAGTCATCCCGAGACGAGTACCCCCATCTGTGGAAAAGTTGTCTTCCTTGAAACTGGTCCCTAGTACTCAAAAGACTGGCGACCCCTGGCATAGAAGGCCTGAGCTCCAGCCCAGAGAGAAGCCTATGGCTGGGTGCTTGCTGAGGGTTGTGTGAGCACAGTACAGCACCCAAGTCCAGGGGAGGCCGGCCAAGCCCAGGGCTGAGCATCGTCAAAGGAAGAGCCAGCAGAGAGCGCCCAGCCACTCTGGCTCCTGGTGGTCATTGTTCCAGACATCTGCCTGCCCAAGCCTGGCCCTCGCCCAGCCCTCGCCTCCACCTGCTGCTGCCTGCACTGCGCTCAGGTTGAACCCCCACCTCCTGCTGCTCTCCACCACTTAGCAGCTGTGTGGCAGGGGGCAGGTCATCTTCCGTCTCTAGTGTCTGCCACCTCTGCACAGCCTCACCTGTGTGGAGCCCGATACCTGGGAACGTTGAGAGATGCCCACATGTAGCAGGTATTTCTGGGCTGAGTGTTTTAGGGTGGCCTTGTGGAGCCCAAGCAAGGGTGTGCGCATGCTACCTTCTGTGTGCACTCTCTTCTCTGTGTGCCTTTCACTGCTGAGGAAGCCAAGGCTCAGAGAGGGAGAGCACCTTGCCCAGGGCCACACAGCTCTGCAAAGGCAGGATGCAGATGAGGGCTGCTGACTGGGCGCAAGGGCTCCCTCCTGGCCTACAGCCAAATCTCGTGTTCCTCCCTGGAGGAACACACTGTTCCTGTTAGTTCCTCTGTGAGTCTTGGTGTCTTCCTCTGAGCAATGGGGAGGATAGCAGGGGTGGGCCATGGCTGGGGAGGCTGGAGAAGGTTCCGCTGATTGATTGACCTGCACACCCACAGGTCCTCGCTGCAGCCATTGGTGTGAGTCCTCGTCTGAGGAAGGAGGCTGAGGTTGAGACGTGAAGCCCGTGGGAACAGGGCTGGGGGTCCGGCCGTTCCTTGGCCCCGGGGCCTCTTCCCTGCTGCACCTGCTGCCTGCTGTCACCTGCTGTACAGGACACCGAGGGCTTGCCCTGTGCTTGGCTGCTGCTGTCCTGGTGTGATGCTGTGAGCTGGCCCAGGGGCAGCTGGGCTGGTGTCACTCACACCTCCAGTGGCTTGTCCCCTCCCTTGAGAGCTCTTCTTCCACTGCTTCATAAGTTGTCCCCTTTCCAGCTTGCTTTGGCCCCGCATGGTAGCTGCACCCTGAAAGCCAGAACATAGGGAAATATCATCGGGAACGGCCAGCTGTCCACACTGTTGTCTGAATACCTCATTTAGCCTCTGTCTCCATTATCTGGACATGGGAGGAATTGTCAGCTTGGCAGAAATGGCAGCATTGGAGGATGCGGAGTTGGAGTTGGAGTTGGAGCTGGAGTTATAGTTGCAGGTGCTGGGCGCAGGGTGTCCTTGGAGGGTGCTTGGTGGTCTCTATGGAACACAGCTGGAACCTGGCCCCACAGCACCCTGCCCCTCTGGTAGCTCTACTCTAGAGGTGTTTCTTTGCTCAGATTGGGTTTTGTTTTGTTTTAGGGATGGAACTCCAGGCCTTGTGCAGTCTAGGCAGGTGCCCTGCCGCTGGGCCGTGGTCCAGTACTAGAGGAAGCTTTCAGTGTGAGCATTGATGCCTGGGGCCTGGCTGGAAGGCAGCTGGCGCCTGGCGTGCACGTGCACAGCCATAATCCCATCTGCTGAGGGTTTCAGTGAGGCAGGAGGTTGCAAGTTAAAGGCCAGCCTGGACAGCCTGTCCCACTATATTAAAAAGGGCTAGAGACATATAGCTCAGTGGTAGAGTCTGTGCCCAGCATGCCAGAGGCACTGGGCTCCATTCTCAGCACCACAAACAAACAGAAGTCTGGGCCCAGTGCATCCAGAATGGGTCCAGTCCCATGCTGGAACCTCACATGGTCATAGAGAGGGACATCTTTTTGTAACAGGTACCATTTTCTATTTTTTTTTTTTTTTGCGGGACTGGGGTTTGAACTCACAACCTTGCACTTGCCAGGCAGGCACTTGTGCCACAGAACTATCACCGCAGCCTCTAGGTACCACTTTCTTTTCTGGTTGATTTCTTTTTTCAGTAGTGAGGATTGGCCCCAGGGCCTTTGCACAGACTTATAGCCTCAGCTCTTTTTATTTTTATTTTTATTTATGACAGGGATTTGCCAAGTCACCCTCAGGCTAGGCTCACATGGGCTGTCCTCCTGCCTCAGTCCCCAGAGTACTGTGATTACAGGCATGTGCTGCCACGCCAGACTGATGAAAGCAACTTAGATGTCCCATCAGGAAGGCCATGCCTGAGCAGGCGGTGTTCCACAGCATGGGGGATGCCTGGGAGCCTAGCGGAGCCTTCTGAGTGCTGGTGCTTTGCCTGGGTGGCTGACGGATGTGGCTCCAGTCAGTGCCCTGCACACAGTAGGTGCTCAACAGATGGGAAAGACCTAGTCAGAGCGAGCCAGGCACCTTGCAGTCAGCTGCGATTAAGCCAGGGCTCCTTACCGTTGGCTCAGTGGGCTGTGGGGGGCCAGGGAGTGTTTGAGCTGGGGTCTGTGTGCTGTACTGTGAGGTGTCTCGCGGCAGCCCTGGCTCTTTCCCAGTAGGCGCTCCCTAGTTGTGACAACCCGATGTGTCTGCAGCTGTTGTCAGTTGTCTCCGAATGGGAAAAATCAGCCCCTTGGTTGAGAACTGTGTGATAGGATTGCAGGTGGCCAGAAGGAAGGCCCGAGGTTGGCCTGTGCAGGGAGGGAGGGAGGGAGGTCCTGTGCAGTTTGCATTCCAGTAAGTGTTTGGTTCTAACCTAGGAGAAGCCTTGGGGGTGGGGGTCCCCGACTGACTGAGGTGGCTGAGGTAGTTGTTGCTCCAGAGAGGCATAGTGCTTCCCGCTCCTTCCTTTTAGAATGTAGAGGGTACTTCTGAGGGGAGCGGCTAAGTTGATTTAAAAACACGAGTAGTGAAGCCATGCATGGGGGAACACACCTAGTGCACCTCTGGCAATTTAGTGACTTCGAGTCAAAGTAGAGTCTCAGAATAGGGCTGGAGTCTTGGCTCCGTGTGAAGGCCCTAGGCTCACACCCCAGTACCATAATAACAAAGCGGTGCAGGACTGGCCTCTGAGGCAGCCCCGGGAGAGCTTGGCGCCCTAGTGGGGAGAACCTGTGTGGTTTTGTGTGCCTCTCTCCTGCTGCCCCAAGCATACAGAAGCAGCCTGGGGCTCAGAGAGTACAAAAGATTTTCCCAGGGTCACACAGCAAAGCAGGAGCCAAGCAGAACACCAGTCCTCATGATGCTGAAGTAGGGGCCGTTTCATTCCTCCTCTGCCACCCTTGGGTCCTCCCAGCTTCTGGCCTTCTGATCCCTACACTGAGGGCAGCTTGTTGACTGCTTGGTCTGCAGCAGCCCGCCTGGTACCCGAGAAGCGGGCAAGGCTGGGGGTGGCGCCCGTGGGAGTTGCTTTGCAGTGCTGGGAGCACGGCCAGGGTCTCGGAGCCTGCGAGGGGGGATCTTGGCAGTGTTGCTCTCTGTAATGGGCGCTGGCTGTCGCCCCACTGCCGCTTCTCTCCTGCCCAGACACCTGCCGTAGCTGCCTGGTACTCAGTTCTCAGTTGCCCTTTTGTGCCCACGAGGGCCAGCTGGCATCACGTGTGCCATAGGGCACTCTGCGAGAGGCTGCTGAATTCCACGTGCAGGCTGAGTGGAGGGTTGCTCATCCAAAATACCAGGACCAGAAGTGTTGTAGAGTTTTTAACTCTTTGGAATTTTTCAGATTTTGGAATGTTGACGGCAACTTTGTAGGTAGCGTCTCGACCCCAAATATCTAAAATCCCAAGCATTCTGGAGTTTGAAACTGTTTGGGTATTGTGACAGTGCCAAGGAAAGTGGGATTTGGGGTGCTTAACTGAGGGTGCCCCGCCTGCCCTCATCATGGTGTTAGGATTGCAGTGTGAGGAGCACCATGGTCTGCCTGGCGGGACACGAAAGCTCCTCCCGCCGTCTGTATCTTATTTAATCCACAGAGTAGCCCTTTGGCACACTCACTGCCTGTCATCTGACTTCATTTTTTTAAAATATATTTTAAATTTTATTTATTTATTTTTTAAATGTATTTGATACAGGGTCTTGCTTTGCATCTCAGATTCATCAGGGTTCTCCTGTTTTCAGCCTCCCCGGCACTGGGATCACAGGTATGCGCCACCACGCCAGGACTTGGTGGCCAGCACAGCACGTCTGGGGGAGGGCTCAGAGCAGCCTGTGGTGCCGGGATCGAACCCCTGTCCCTGTGC